>CM076909.1:29102654-29368381 GCA_039519145.1 Kokia cookei
GAATAAGTTTTGAATTGAAAGTCCAAATCCTGTTTACAAAATGACAAACTATTCACACCAAATGATGCGATTTCCCGAGCAAGGAATGTTCGGGAAATAGCTCGAAGGAATGGATCGTCATGAATACCTTCAGGAACCGAAGTTATAAAAGAAATCTAAAATGTTTGACAAGTTCAGATGTTCGTCCAAGAACCAAGAGAGAAACAATTCTTACATAAAATAAGTTTTTGACAAGCTCGGAAGTTCGTCCAAGAACTAAGAGACAAGCAATGCTCACGTAAATAAGTTTTTGACAAGTTTGGAAGTTCATCCAAGATCCAAGAGAGAACCAATTCTCACGTAAATAAGTTTTTAATTTTGCGACCAAAACTTGTTTACAAAAGGACAAACTATTTAGACCAAATCATGCGATTTCCCGAGCATGAAATGCTCAAAAAATTGCTCAAAGGAATGGATCCTCCTGAATACTTTAAGGAACCGAAGTTATAAAAGAAATCGTAAAAGTTTGAAAAGTTCGAATGTTCGTCCAAGAACCAAGAGAGAAACAATTCTCACGTAAATAAGTTTTTGATAAGTTCGGAAGTTCATCTAAGAACCAAGAGAGAAACAATTCTCACGTAACTAAGTTATTAATTAACAGTCCAAAACTTGTTTACAAAATGACAAACTATTTCGACCAGATGGTGTGATTTCTCAAGCATGGAATGTTTGAAAATTTGCTCAAAGGAATGGATCGTCTTGAATACTTTAAGGAACCTAAGTTATAAAAGAACTCGTGAAAGTTTGACAAGTTCGAAAGTTCGTCCAAGAACCAAGAGAGAAACAATTCTCACGTAAATAAGTTTTTAATTAAAACACCAAAACTTGTTTACAAACTGACAAACAATTTAGACCAAATTATGCGATTTCCCGTGCATGGAATGTTCGAAAAATTGCTCGAAGGAATAAATCGTCTTGACTACTTTCAGGAACCGAAGTTATAAAAGAATCGCAAAAGTTTCACATGTTTGGATGTTCGTCCAAGAGCCAAGAGAGAAACAATTCTTACGTAAATAAGTTTTTAATTCAAAAACATAAACATGTTTACGAAATGACAAACTTTTTAGACCATACGATGCGATTTTACGAGCACGGAGTGTTCGAAAAATTCTAGTAGGAATGGATCGTCATGAATACTGTAAGGTGCCGAAGTTTAAAAAGAACTCACAAAAGTTTGAAAAGTTCAGAAGTTCAACCAAGAACCAAGAGAGAAACAATTCTCACGTAAATAAGTTTTTAATTAAAACACCAAAACTTGTTTACAAACTGACAAACAATTTAGACCAAATTATGCGATTTCCCGTGCTTGGAATGTTCGAAAAATTGCTCGAAGGAATAAATCGTCTTGACTACTTTCAGGAACCGAAGTTATAAAAGAATCGTAAAAGTTTGACAAGTTTGGATGTTCGTCCAAGAGCCAAGAGAGAAACAATTCTTACGCAAATAAGTTTTTAATTCAAAAACATAAACATGTTTACAAAATGACAAACTTTTTAGACCATACGATGTGATTTTACGAGCACGGAGTGTTCGAAAAATTCTCGAAGGAATGGATTGTCATAAAAACTGTAAGGTGCCGAAGTTATAAAAGAACTCGCAAAAGTTTGAAAAGTTCAGAAGTTCAACCAAGAACCAAGAGAGAAACAATTCTCACGTAAATAAGTTTTGAATTGAAAGTCCAAATCCTGTTTACAAAATGACAAACTATTCAGACCAAATGATGCGATTTCCCGAGCAAGGAATGTTCGGGAAATAGCTCGAAGGAATGGATCGTCATGAATACCTTCAGGAACCGAAGTTATAAAAGAAATCTAAAATGTTTGACAAGTTCAGATGTTCGTCCAAGAACCAAGAGAGAAACAATTCTTACATAAAATAAGTTTTTGACAAGCTCGGAAGTTCGTCCAAGAACTAAGAGACAAGTAATGCTCACGTAAATAAGTTTTTGACAAGTTGGGAAGTTCGTCCAAGATCCAAGAGAGAACCAATTCTCACGTAAATAAGTTTTTAATTCAGCGACCAAAACTTGTTTACAAAAGGACAAACTATTTAGACCAAATCATGCGATTTCCCGAGCATGAAATGCTCAAAAAATTGCTCAAAGGAATGGATCCTCCTGAATACTTTAAGGAACCGAAGTTATAAAAGAAATCGTAAAAGTTTGAAAAGTTCGGATGTTCGTCCAAGAACCAAGAGAGAAACAATTCTCACGTAAATAAGTTTTTGATAAGTTCGGAAGTTCGTCTAAGAACCAAGAGTGAAACAATTCTCACGTAACTAAGTTATTAATTAACAGTCCAAAACTTGTTTACAAAATGACAAACTATTTTGACCAGATGGTGTGATTTCTCAAGCATGGAATGTTTGGAAATTTGCTCAAAGGAATGGATCGTCTTGAATACTTTAAGGAACCTAAGTTATAAAAGAACTCGTGAAAGTTTGACAAGTTCGAAAGTTCGTCCAAGAACCAAGAGAGAAACAATTCTCACGTAAATAAGTTTTTAATTAAAACACCAAAACTTGTTTACAAACTGACAAACAATTTAGACCAAATTATGCGATTTCCCATGCATGGAATGTTCGAAAAATTGCTCGAAGGAATAAATCGTCTTGACTACTTTCAGGAACCGAAGTTATAAAAGAATCGCAAAAGTTTCACATGTTTGGATGTTCGTCCAAGAGCCAAGAGAGAAACAATTCTTACGTAAATAAGTTTTTAATTCAAAAACATAAACATGTTTACGAAATGACAAACCTTTTAGACCATACGATGCGATTTTACGAGCACGGAGTGTTCGAAAAATTCTCGTAGGAATGGATCGTCATGAATACTGTAAGGTGCCGAAGTTATAAAAGAACTCGCAAAAGTTTGAAAAGTTTAGAAGTTCAACCAAGAACCAAGAGAGAAACAATTCTCACGTAAATAAGTTTTGAATTGAAAGTCCAAATCCTGTTTACAAAATGACAAACTATTCACACCAAATGATGCGATTTCCCGAGCAAGGAATGTTCGGGAAATAGCTCGAAGGAATGGATCGTCATGAATACCTTCAGGAACCGAAGTTATAAAAGAAATCTAAAATGTTTGACAAGTTCAGATGTTCGTCCAAGAACCAAGAGAGAAACAATTCTTACATAAAATAAGTTTTTGACAAGCTCGGAAGTTCGTCCAAGAACTAAGAGACAAGCAATGCTCACGTAAATAAGTTTTTGACAAGTTTGGAAGTTCATCCAAGATCCAAGAGAGAACCAATTCTCACGTAAATAAGTTTTTAATTTTGCGACCAAAACTTGTTTACAAAAGGACAAACTATTTAGACCAAATCATGCGATTTCCCGAGCATGAAATGCTCAAAAAATTGCTCAAAGGAATGGATCCTCCTGAATACTTTAAGGAACCGAAGTTATAAAAGAAATCGTAAAAGTTTGAAAAGTTCGAATGTTCGTCCAAGAACCAAGAGAGAAACAATTCTCACGTAAATAAGTTTTTGATAAGTTCGGAAGTTCATCTAAGAACCAAGAGAGAAACAATTCTCACGTAACTAAGTTATTAATTAACAGTCCAAAACTTGTTTACAAAATGACAAACTATTTCGACCAGATGGTGTGATTTCTCAAGCATGGAATGTTTGAAAATTTGCTCAAAGGAATGGATCGTCTTGAATACTTTAAGGAACCTAAGTTATAAAAGAACTCGTGAAAGTTTGACAAGTTCGAAAGTTCGTCCAAGAACCAAGAGAGAAACAATTCTCACGTAAATAAGTTTTTAATTAAAACACCAAAACTTGTTTACAAACTGACAAACAATTTAGACCAAATTATGCGATTTCCCGTGCATGGAATGTTCGAAAAATTGCTCGAAGGAATAAATCGTCTTGACTACTTTCAGGAACCGAAGTTATAAAAGAATCGCAAAAGTTTCACATGTTTGGATGTTCGTCCAAGAGCCAAGAGAGAAACAATTCTTACGTAAATAAGTTTTTAATTCAAAAACATAAACATGTTTACGAAATGACAAACTTTTTAGACCATACGATGCGATTTTACGAGCACGGAGTGTTCGAAAAATTCTAGTAGGAATGGATCGTCATGAATACTGTAAGGTGCCGAAGTTTAAAAAGAACTCACAAAAGTTTGAAAAGTTCAGAAGTTCAACCAAGAACCAAGAGAGAAACAATTCTCACGTAAATAAGTTTTTAATTAAAACACCAAAACTTGTTTACAAACTGACAAACAATTTAGACCAAATTATGCGATTTCCCGTGCTTGGAATGTTCGAAAAATTGCTCGAAGGAATAAATCGTCTTGACTACTTTCAGGAACCGAAGTTATAAAAGAATCGTAAAAGTTTGACAAGTTTGGATGTTCGTCCAAGAGCCAAGAGAGAAACAATTCTTACGCAAATAAGTTTTTAATTCAAAAACATAAACATGTTTACAAAATGACAAACTTTTTAGACCATACGATGTGATTTTACGAGCACGGAGTGTTCGAAAAATTCTCGAAGGAATGGATTGTCATAAAAACTGTAAGGTGCCGAAGTTATAAAAGAACTCGCAAAAGTTTGAAAAGTTCAGAAGTTCAACCAAGAACCAAGAGAGAAACAATTCTCACGTAAATAAGTTTTGAATTGAAAGTCCAAATCCTGTTTACAAAATGACAAACTATTCAGACCAAATGATGCGATTTCCCGAGCAAGGAATGTTCGGGAAATAGCTCGAAGGAATGGATCGTCATGAATACCTTCAGGAACCGAAGTTATAAAAGAAATCTAAAATGTTTGACAAGTTCAGATGTTCGTCCAAGAACCAAGAGAGAAACAATTCTTACATAAAATAAGTTTTTGACAAGCTCGGAAGTTCGTCCAAGAACTAAGAGACAAGTAATGCTCACGTAAATAAGTTTTTGACAAGTTGGGAAGTTCGTCCAAGATCCAAGAGAGAACCAATTCTCACGTAAATAAGTTTTTAATTCAGCGACCAAAACTTGTTTACAAAAGGACAAACTATTTAGACCAAATCATGCGATTTCCCGAGCATGAAATGCTCAAAAAATTGCTCAAAGGAATGGATCCTCCTGAATACTTTAAGGAACCGAAGTTATAAAAGAAATCGTAAAAGTTTGAAAAGTTCGGATGTTCGTCCAAGAACCAAGAGAGAAACAATTCTCACGTAAATAAGTTTTTGATAAGTTCGGAAGTTCGTCTAAGAACCAAGAGTGAAACAATTCTCACGTAACTAAGTTATTAATTAACAGTCCAAAACTTGTTTACAAAATGACAAACTATTTTGACCAGATGGTGTGATTTCTCAAGCATGGAATGTTTGGAAATTTGCTCAAAGGAATGGATCGTCTTGAATACTTTAAGGAACCTAAGTTATAAAAGAACTCGTGAAAGTTTGACAAGTTCGAAAGTTCGTCCAAGAACCAAGAGAGAAACAATTCTCACGTAAATAAGTTTTTAATTAAAACACCAAAACTTGTTTACAAACTGACAAACAATTTAGACCAAATTATGCGATTTCCCGTGCATGGAATGTTCGAAAAATTGCTCGAAGGAATAAATCGTCTTGACTACTTTCAGGAACCGAAGTTATAAAAGAATCGCAAAAGTTTCACATGTTTGGATGTTCGTCCAAGAGCCAAGAGAGAAACAATTCTTACGTAAATAAGTTTTTAATTCAAAAACATAAACATGTTTACGAAATGACAAACCTTTTAGACCATACGATGCGATTTTACGAGCACGGAGTGTTCGAAAAATTCTCGTAGGAATGGATCGTCATGAATACTGTAAGGTGCCGAAGTTATAAAAGAACTCGCAAAAGTTTGAAAAGTTTAGAAGTTCAACCAAGAACCAAGAGAGAAACAATTCTCACGTAAATAAGTTTTGAATTGAAAGTCCAAATCCTGTTTACAAAATGACAAACTATTCAGACCAAATGATGCGATTTCCCGAGCAAGGAATGTTCGGGAAATAGCTCGAAGGAATGGATCGTCATGAATACCTTCAGGAACCGAAGTTATAAAAGAAATCTAAAATGTTTGACAAGTTCAGATGTTCGTCCAAGAACCAAGAGAGAAACAATTCTTACATAAAATAAGTTTTTGACAAGCTCGGAAGTTCGTCCAAGAACTAAGAGACAAGCAATGCTCACGTAAATAAGTTTTTGACAAGTTTGGAAGTTCATCCAAGATCCAAGAGAGAACCAATTCTCACGTAAATAAGTTTTTAATTCAGCGACCAAAACTTGTTTACAAAAGGACAAACTATTTAGACCAAATCATGCGATTTCCCGAGCATGAAATGCTCAAAAAATTGCTCAAAGGAATGGATCCTCCTGAATACTTTAAGGAACCGAAGTTATAAAAGAAATCGTAAAAGTTTGAAAAGTTCGAATGTTCGTCCAAGAACCAAGAGAGAAACAATTCTCACGTAAATAAGTTTTTGATAAGTTCGGAAGTTCATCTAAGAACCAAGAGAGAAACAATTCTCACGTAACTAAGTTATTAATTAACAGTCCAAAACTTGTTTACAAAATGACAAACTATTTTGACCAGATGGTGTGATTTCTCAAGCATGGAATGTTTGAAAATTTGCTCAAAGGAATGGATCGTCTTGAATACTTTAAGGAACCTAAGTTATAAAAGAACTCGTGAAAGTTTGACAAGTTCGAAAGTTCGTCCAAGAACCAAGAGAGAAACAATTCTCACGTAAATAAGTTTTTAATTAAAACACCAAAACTTGTTTACAAACTGACAAACAATTTAGACCAAATTATGCGATTTCCCGTGCATGGAATGTTCGAAAAATTACTCGAAGGAATAAATCGTCTTGACTACTTTCAGGAACCGAAGTTATAAAAGAAATCGCAAAAGTTTCACATGTTCGGATGTTCGTCCAAGAGCCAAGAGAAAAATGAAAAACTTTTTAGACCATACGATGCGATTTTACGAGCACGGAGTGTTGGAAAAATTCTAGAAGGAA
This sequence comes from Kokia cookei, assembly GCA_039519145.1. Taxonomy (NCBI): domain Eukaryota; kingdom Viridiplantae; phylum Streptophyta; class Magnoliopsida; order Malvales; family Malvaceae; genus Kokia; species Kokia cookei. Next base: position 29,109,682 of record CM076909.1, read on the forward strand.
TGGATCGTCATGAATACTGTAATATGCCGAAGTTAAAAAAGAACTTGTAAAAGTTTGAAAAGTTCAGAAGTTCATCCAAGAACAAAGAGAGAAACAATTCTCACGTAAATAAGTTTTTAATTAAAAGACCAAATCCTGTTTACAAAATGACAAACTATCTAGACCAAATGATGCGATTTCCCGAGCATGGAAATGTTTGAAAAATTACTCAAAGGAATGGATCGTCTTGAATACTTTAAGGAACCGAATTTATAAAACAACTCGTAAAAGTTTGAAATGTTTGGAAGTTCCCCTAAGAACCAAGAGAGAAACAATTCTCACATAAATAAGTTTTTAATTCAAAGACCAAATTTTTTTTCAAAATGACAAACTATTTAGACCAAATGATGCGATTTCCCGAGCAAGGAATGTTCGAAAAATAGCTCGAAGGAATGGATCGTCATGAATACATTTAGGAACCGAAGTTATAAAAGAAATCGTAAAATGTTTGACAAGTTCAGATGTTCGTCCAAGAACCAAGAGAGAAACAATTCTTACATAAAATAAGTTTTTGACAAGCTAAGAAGTTCGTCCAAGAACTAAGAGACAAGTAATACTCACATAAATAGGTTTTTGACATGTTCGGAAGTTCATCTAAGATCCAAGAGAGAACCAATTCTCAAATAAATAAGATTCTAATTCAGCAACCAAAACTTGTTTACAAAAGGACAAACTATTTAGACCGAATTATGCGATTTTCCGAGCATGGAATGTTCAAAAAATTGCTCAAAAGAATGGATCCTCCTGAATACTTTCAGGAATCGAATTTATAAAAGAAATCGTAAAAGTTTGAAAAGTTCGGATGTTCGTCCAAGAACCCAGAGAGAAACAATACTCACGTAAATAAGTTTTTGACAAGTTTGGAAGTTCGTCCAAGAACCGATAGAGAAACAATTCTCACGTAAATAAGTTTTTGACAAGTTCGGAAGTTCGTCCAAGAACCAAGAGAGAAACAATTCTCACATAACTAAGTTATTAATTAACAGTCCAAAACTTGTTTACAAAATGACAAACTTTTTTGACCAAATGGTGTGATTTCTCGAGCATGGAATGTTTGGAAATTTGCTCAAAGGAATGGATCGTCTTGAATACTTTAAGGAACCTAAGTTATAAAAGAACACGTGAAAGTTTGACAAGTTCAAAAGTTTGTCCTGGAACCAAGAGAGAAACAATTCTCACGTAAATAAGTTTTTAATTCAAACACCAAAACTTGTTTACAAACTTACAAATTATTTAGACCAAATTATGCGACTTCTCGAGCATGGAATGTTCGAAAAATTACTCGAAGGAATAGATAATCTTGAATACTGTCAGGAACCGAAGTTATAAAAGAAATCGCAAAAGTTTGACAAGCTCGGATGTTCGTCCAAGTGCCAAGAGTGAAACAATTCTTACGTAAATAAGATTTTAGTTCAAAAACCAAAACACGTTTACGAAATGACAAACTTTTTAGATCATACGATTCGATTTTACGAGCATGGAGTGTTCGAAAAATTCTCGAAGGAATGGATCGTCTTGAATACTGTAATGTGCCGAAGTTATAAAAGAACTTGTAAAAGTTTGAAATGTTCAGAAGTTCATCCAAGAACCAAGAGAGAAACAATTCTCACGTAAATAAGTTTTTAATTGAAAGACCAAATCCTGTTTACAAAATGACAAACTATCCAGACCAAATGATGCGATTTCCTGAGCATGGAAATCTTCGAAAAACTGCCCAAAGGAATGGATCGTCTTGAATACATTCAGGAACCGTAGTTATAATAAAAGAAATCATAAAATGTTTGACAAGTTCTGATGTTCGTCCAAGAACCAAGAGAGAAATAATTCTTACATAAAATAAGTTTTTGACACGCTCAGAAATTCGTCCAAGAACTAAGAGAGAAGCAATACTCACATAAATAGGTTTTTAACAAGTTCAGAAGTTCGTCTAAGATCCAAGAGAGAACCAATTCTCAAATAAATAAGTTTCTAATTCAGCGACCAAAACTTGTTTACAAAAGGACAAAATATTTAGACCAAATATGCGATTTCCCGAGCATGGAATGTTCAAAAAATTGCTCAAAGGATTGGATCCTCCTGAATACTTTCAGGAATAGAATTTATAAAAGAAATCGTAAAAGTTTGAAAAGTTCGGATGTTTGTCCAAGAACCCAGAGAGAAACAATACTCACATAAATAAGGTTTTGACAAGTTTGGAAGTTCGTCCAAGAACCGAGAGAGAAACAATTCTCACGTAAATAAGTTTTTGACAAGTTCGGAAGTTCATCCAAGAACCAAGAGAGAAACAATTCTCACGTAACTAAGTTATTAATTAACAGTCCAAAACTTGTTTACAAAATGACAAACTATTTTGACCAAATGGTGTGATTTCTCGAGCATGGAATGTTTGGAAATTTGCTCGAAGGAATGGATCGTCTTGAATACTTTAAGGAACCTAAGTTATAAAAGAACTCGTGAAAGTTTGACAAGTTCAAAAGTTCGTCCCGGAACCAAGAGAGAAACAATTCTCACGTAAATAAGTATTTAATTCAAACACCAAAACTTGTTTACAAACTTACAAACTATTTAGACTAAATGATGCGACTTCTCGAGCATGGAATGTTCAAAAAATTACTCGAGGGAATAGATCGTGTTGAATACTGTCAGGAACCGAAGTTATAAAAGAAATCGCAAATGTTTGACAAGCTCAGATGTTCGTCCAAGTGCCAAGAGTGAAACAATTCTTATGTAAATAAGTTTTTAGTTCAAAAACCAAAACATGTTTACGAAATGACAAACTTTTTAGATCATACGATGCGATTTTACGAGCATGGAGTGTTGGAAAAATTCTCGAAGGAATGGATCGTCTTGAATACTGTAATGTGCCGAAGTTACAAAAGAACTTGTAAAAGTTTGAAAAGTTCAGAAGTTCATCCAAGAACAAAGAGAGAAACAATTCTCACGTAAATAAGTTTTTAATTGAAAGACCAAATCCTGTTTACAAAATGACAAACTATCCAGACCAAATGATGCGATTTCCCAAGCATGGAAATCTTCGAAAAACTGCCCAAAGGAATGGATCGTCTTGAATACTTTAAGGAACCGAATTTATAAAACAACTCGTAAAAGTTTAAAATGTTCAGAAGTTCCTCTAAGAACAAAGAGAGAAACAGTTCTCACGAAAATAAGTTTCTAATTCAAAGACCAATTTTTTTTTCAAAATGACAAACAATTTAGACCAATGATACGATTTCACGAGCAAGGAATGTTCGGAAAATAGCTCGAAGGAATGGATCGTCATGAATACATTCAGGAACCGTAGTTATAAAAGAAATCGTAAAATGTTTGACAAGTTCAGATGTTCGTTCAAGAACCAAGAGAGAAACAATTCTTACATAAAATAAGTTTTTGACAAGCTCAGAAGTTCGTCCAAGAACTAAGAGAGTAGCAATACTCACATAAATAGGTTTTTGACATGTTCGGAAGTTCGTCTAAGATCCAAGAGAGAACCAATTCTCAAATGAATAAGATTCTAATTCAGCAACCAAAACTTGTTTACAAAAGGACAAAATATTTAGACCGAATTATGCGATTTCCCGAGCATGGAATGTTCAAAAAATTGCTCAAAGGAATGGATCCTGCTGAATACTTTCAGGAATAGAATTTATAAAAGAAATCGTAAAAGTTTGAAAAGTTCGAATGTTCATCCAAGAACCCAGAGAGAAACAATACTCACGTAAATAAGTTTTTGACAAGTTTGGAAGTTCATCCAAGAACCGAAAGAGAAACAATTGTCACGTAAATAAGTTTTTGATAAGTTCGGAAGTTCGTCCAAGAACCAAGAGAGAAACAATTCTCACGTAACTAAGTTATTAATTAACAGTCCAAAACTTGTTTGCAAAATGACAAACTATTTTGACCAAATGGTGTGATTTCTCGAGCATGGAATGTTTGGAAATTTGCTCGAAGGAATGGATCGTCTTGAATACTTTAAGGAACCTATGTTATAAAAGAACTCGTGACAGTTTGACAAGTTCAAAAGTTCGTCCTGGAACCAAGAGAGAAGCAATTCTCACGTAAATAAGTTTTTAATTCAAACACCAAAACTTGTTTACAAACTGACAAACTATTTAGACCAAATTATGCGACTTCCCGAGTATGGAATGTTCGAAAAATTGCTCGAAGGAATAGATCGTCTTGAATACTGTTAGGAACCGAAGTTATAAAAGAAATCACAAAAGTTTAACAAGCTCGGTTGTTCGTCCAAGTGCCAAGAGTGAAACAATTCTTACGTAAATAAGTTTTTAGTTCAAAAACCAAAACATGTTTACGAAATGACAAACTTTTTAGATCATACGATGCGATTTTACGAGCATGGAGTGTTGGAAAAATTCTCGAAGGAATGGATTGTCCTGAATACCGTAATGTGCCGAAGTTATAAAAGAACTCGTAAAAGTTTGAAAAGTTCAGAAGTTCATCCAAGAACCAAGAGAGAAACAATTCTCACGTAAATAATTTTTTAATTGAAAGACCAAATCTAATTTACAAAATGACAAACTATTCAGACCAAATGATGCGATTTCCCGAGCAGGGAAATCTTCGAAAAGCTGCCCGAAGCAATGGATCGTCTTGAATACTTTAAAGAATCGAAGTTATAAAATAACTTGTAAAAGTTTAAAATGTTTTAAAGTTCGTCTAAGAACAAAGAGAGAAACAGTTCTCACGTAAATAAGATTTTAATTTAAAGACCAAATTTTTTTTCGAAATGACAAACTATTTAGACCAAATGATGCGATTTCCCGAACAAGGAATGTTCGAAAAGCAGCTCGAAGGAATGGATCGTCATGAATATATTCAGGAACAGTAGTTATAAAAGAAATCGTAAAATGTTTGACAAGTTCAGATTTTCGTCCAAGAACCAAGAGAGAAACAATTCTTACATAAAATAAATTTTTTTGACAAGCTCAGAAGTTCGTCCAAGAACTAATAGAGAAGCAATACTCACATAAATAGGTTTTTAACAAGTTCAGAAGTTCGTCTAAGATCCAAGAGAGAACCAATTCTCAAATAAATAAGTTTCTAATTCAGCGACCAAAACTTGTTTACGAAAGGACAAAATATTTAGACCAAATTATGCGATTTCTCGAGCATGGAATGTTCAAAAAATTGCTCAAAGGAATGGATCCTCCTGAATACTTTCAGGAATAGAATTTATAAATGAAATCGTAAAAGTTTGAAAAGTCCGGATGTTCATCCAAGAACCCAGAGAGAAACAATACTCACGTAAATAAGTTTTTGACAAATTTGGAAGTTTGTCCAAGAACCGAGAGAGAAACAATTGTCACGTAAATAAGTTTTTGATAAGTTCAGAAGTTCGTCCAAGAACCAAGAGAGAAACAATTCTCACATAACTAAGTTATTAATTAACAGTCCAAAACTTGTTTACAAAATGACAAACTATTTTGAACAAATGGTGTGATTTCTCGAGCATGGAATGTTTGGAAATTTGCTTAAAGGAATGGATCATCTTGAATACTTTAAGGAACCTAAGTTATAAAAGAACTCGTTAAAGTTTGACAAGTTCAAAAGTTCATCCTGGAACCAAGAGAGAAACAATTCTCACGTAAATAAGTTTTTAATTCAAACACCAAAACTTGTTTACAAACTGACAAACAATTTAGACCAAATTATGCGACTTCCAGAGTATGGAATTTTCGAAAAATTGCTCGAAGGAATAGATCGTCTTGAATACTGTCAGGAACCGAAGTTATAAAAGAAATCACAAAAGTTTAACAAGCTCGGTTGTTCGTCCAAGTGCCTGGACTGAAACAATTCTTACGTAAATAAGTTTTTAGTTCAAAAACCAAAACATGTTTACGAAATGACAAACCTTTTAGATCATACGATGCGATTTTACGAGCATGGAGTGTTGGAAAAATTCTCGAAGGAATGGATCGTCTTGAATACTGTAATGTGCCGAAGTTATAAAAGAACTCGTAAAAGTTTGAAAAGTTCAGAAGTTCATCCAAGAACCAAGAGAGAAACAATTCTCACGTAAATAATTTTTTAATTGAAAGACCAAAATTTTTTTCGAAATGACAAATTATTTAGACCAAATGATGCGATTTCCCGAACAAGGAATGTTCGAAAAACAGCTCGAAGGAATGGATCGTCATGAATATATTCAGGAACAGTAGTTATAAAAGAAATCGTGAAATGTTTGACAAGTTCAGATGTTCGTCCAAGAACCAAGAGAGAAACAATTCTTACATAAAATAAGTTTTTGACAAGCTCAGAAGTTCGTCCAAGAACTAATAGAGAAGCAATACTCACATAAATAGGTTTTTAACAAGTTCAGAAGTTCGTCTAAGATCCAAGAGAGAATCAATTCTCAAATAAATAAGTTTCTAATTCAGCGACCAAAACTTGTTTACGAAAGGACAAAATATTTAGACCAAATTATGTGATTTCTCGAGCATGGAATGTTCAAAAAATTGCTCAAAGGAATGAATCCTCCTGAATACTTTCAGGAATAGTATTTATAAAAGAAATCGTAAAAGTTTGAAAAGTCCGGATGTTCGTCCAAGAACCCAGAGAGAAACAATACTCACGTAAATAAGTTTTTGACAAGTTTGGAAGTTTGTCCAAGAACCGAGAGAGAAACAATTGTCACGTAAATAAGTTTTTGATAAGTTCGGAAGTTCGTCCAAGAACCAAGAGAGAAACAATTCTCACGTAACTAAGTTATTAATTAACAGTCCAAAACTTGTTTACAAAATGACAAACTATTTTGACCAAATGGTGTGATTTCTCGAGCATGGAATGTTTGGAAATTTGCTAAAAGGAATGGATCATCTTGAATACTTTAAGGAACCTAAGTTATAAAAGAACTCGTGAAAGTTTGACAAGTTCAAAAGTTCATCCTGGAACCAAGAGAGAAACAATTCTCACGTAAATAAGTTTTTAATTGAAACACCAAAACTTGTTTACAAACTGACAAACTATTTAGACCAAATTATGCGACTTCCCAAGTATGGAATGTTCAAAAATTGCTCGAAGGAATAGATCGTCTTGAATACTGTCAGGAACCGAAGTTATAAAAGAAATCACAAAAGTTTAACAAGCTCGGTTGTTCATCCAAGTGCCAGGAGTGAAACAATTCTTACGTAAATAAGTTTTTAGTTCAAAAACCAAAACATGTTTACGAAATGACAAACTTTTTAGATCATACGATGCGATTTTACGAGCATGGAGTATTGGAAAAATTCTCGAAGGAATGGATCGTCTTGAATACTGTAATGTGCCGAAGTTATAAAAGAACTCGTAAAAGTTTGAAAAGTTCAGAAGTTCATCCAAGAACCAAGAGAGAAACAATTCTCACGTAAATAAGTTTTTAATTGAAAGACCAAATCTAATTTACAAAATGACAAACTATTCAGACCAAATGATGCGATTTCCCGAGCATGGAAATCTTCGAAAAGCTGCCCGAAGCAATGGATCGTCTTGAATACTTTAAGGAATCGAAGTTATAAAATAACTTGTAAAAGTTTAAAATGTTTTAAAGTTCGTCTAAGAACAAAGAGAGAAACAGTTCTCACATAAATAAGATTTTAATTCAAAGACCAAAATTTTTCTCGAAATGACAAACTATTTAGACCAAATGATGCGATTTCCCGAACAAGGAATGTTCAAAAAACAGCTCGAAGGAATGGATCATCATGAATATATTCAGGAACAGTAGTTATAAAAGAAATCGTAAAATGTTTAACAAGTTCAGATGTTCGTCCAAGAACCAAGAGAGAAACAAATCTTACATAAAATAAGTTTTTGACAAGCTCAAAAGTTCGTCCAAGAACTAATAGAGAAGCAATACTCACATAAATAGGTTTTTAACAAGTTCAGAAGTTCGTCTAAGATCCAAGAGAGAATCAATTCTCAAATAAATAAGTTTCTAATTCAGCGACCAAAACTTGTTTACGAAAGGACAAAATATTTAGACCAAATTATGCGATTTCTCGAGCATGGAATGTTCAAAAAATTGCTCAAAGGAATGGATCCTCCTGAATACTTTCAGGAATAGAATTTATAAAAGAAATCGCAAAAGTTTGAAAAGTTCGGATATTTTTGACAAGTTTGGAAGTTCGTCCAAGAACCGAGAGAGAAACAATTGTCACGTAAATAAGTTTTTGATAAGTTCGGAAGTCTGTCCAAGAACCAAGAGAGAAACAATTCTCACGTAACTAAGTTATTAATTAACAGTCCAAAACTTGTTTACAAAATGACAAACTATTTTGACCAAATGGTGTGAGTTCTCGAGCATGGAATGTTTGGAAATTTGCTCAAAGGAATGGATCGTCTTGAATACTTTAAGGAACCTAAGTTATAAAAGAACTCGTGAAAGTTTGACAAGTTCAAAAGTTCGTACTGGAACCAAGAGATAAACAATTCTCACGTAAATAAGTTTTTAATTCAAACACCAAAACTTGTTTACAAACTGACAAACTATTTAGAACAAATTATGCGACTTCCCGAGCATGGAATGTTTGAAAAATTGCTCGAAGGAATAGATCGTCTTGAATACTGTCAGGAACCGAAGTTATAAAAGAAATCGCAAAAGTTTAACAAGCTCGGTTGTTCGTCCAAGTGCCAAGAGTGAAACAATTCTTACGTAAATAAGTTTTTAGTTCAAAAACCAAAACATGTTTACGAAATGACAAACTTTTTAGATCATACGATGCGATTTTACGAGCATGGAGTGTTTGAAAATTCTCGAAGGAATGGATCGTCTTGAATACTGTAATGTGCCGAAGTTATAAAAGAACTCGTAAAAGTTTGAAAAGTTCAGAAGTTCATCCAAGAACCAAGAGAGAAACAATTCTCACGTAAATAATTTTTTAATTGAAAGACCAAATCTAATTTACAAAATGACAAACTATTCAGACCAAATGATGCGATTTCCCGAGCATGGAAATCTTCGAAAAGCTGCCCGAAGCAATGGATCGTCTTGAATAATTTAAGGAATCGAAGTTATAAAATAACTTGTAAAAGTTTAAAATGTTTTAAAGTTCGTCTAAGAAGAAAGAGAGAAACAGTTCTCATGTAAATAAGATTTTAATTCAAAGATCAAATTTTTTTTCGAAATGACAAACTATTTAGACCAAATGATGCGATTTCCCGAACAAGGAATGTTCGAAAAACAGCTCGAAGGAATGGATCGTCATGAATATATTCAGGAACAGTAGTTATAAAAGAAATCGTAAAATGTTTGACAAGTTCAGATGTTCGTACAAGAACCAAGAGAGAAACAATTCTTACATAAAATAAGTTTTTGACAAGCTCAGAAGTTCGTCCAAGAACTAATAGAGAAGCAATACTCACATAAATTGGTTTTTAACAAGTTCGGAAGTTCGTCTAAGATCCAAGAGAGAACCAATTCTCAAATAAATAAGTTTCTAATTCAGCGACCAAAACTTGTTTACAAAAGGACAAAATATTTAGAGCAAATTATGCGATTTCCCGAGCATGGAATGTTCAAAAAATTGCTCAAAGGATTGGATCCTCCTGAATACTTTCAGGAATAGAATTTATAAAAGAAATCGTAAAAGTTTGAAAAGTCCGGATGTTCGTCCAAGAACCCAAAGAGAAACAATACTCACGTAAATAAGTTTTTGACAAGTTTGGAAGTTCGTCCAAGAACCGAGAGAGAAACAATTGTCACGTAAATAAGTTTTTGATAAGTTCGGAAGTTCGTCCAAGAACCAAGAGAGAAACAATTCTCACGTAACTAAGTTATTAATTAACAGTCCAAAACTTGTTTACAAAATGACAAACTATTTTGACCAAATGGTGCGATTTCTCGAGCATGGAATGTTTGGAAATTTGTTCAAAGGAATGGATCGTCTTGAATACTTTAAGGAACCTAAGTTATAAAAGAACTCCTGAAAGTTTGACAAGTTCAAAAGTTCGTCCTGGAACCAAGAGAGAAACAATTCTCACGTAAATAAGTTTTTAATTCAAACCCCAAAACTTGTTTACAAACTGACAAACTATTTAGACCAAATTATGCGACTTCCCGAGCATGGAATGTTTGAAAAATTGCTCGAATGAATAGATCGTCTTGAATACTGTCAGGAACCGAAGTTATAAAAGAAATCGCAAAAGTTTAACTAGCTCGGTTGTTCGTCCAAGTGCCAAGAGTGAAACAATTCTTACGTAAATAAGTTTTTAGTTCAAAAACCAAAACATGTTTACGAAATGACAAACTTTTTAGATCATACGATGCGATTTTACGAGCATGGAGTGTTGGAAAAATTCTCGAAGGAATGGATCGTCTTGAATACTGTAATGTGCCGAAGTTATAAAAGAACTCGTAAAAGTTTGAAAAGTTCAGAAGTTCATCCAAGAACCAAGAGAGAAACAATTCTCACGTAAATAATTTTTTAATTGAAAGACCAAATCTAATTTACAAAATGACAAACTATTCAGACCAAATGATGCGATTTCCCGAGCATGGGAATCTTCGAAAAGCTGCCCGAAGCAATGGATCGTCTTGAATACTTTAAGGAATCGAAGTTATAAAACAACTCGTAAAAGTTTAAAATGTTCGGAAGTTCGTCTAAGAACAAGGAGAGAAACAGTTCTCACGTAAATAACTTTTTAATTCAAAGACCAAAATTTTTTTCAAAATGAAAAACTATTTAGGCCAAATGATGCGATTTCCCGAGCAAGGATTGTTCGGAAAATAGCTTGAAGGAATGGATCGTCATTAATACATTCAGGAACCGTAGTTATAAAAGAAATCGTAAAATGTTTGACAAGTTCAGATGTTCGTCCAAGAACCAAGAGAGAAACAATTCTTACATAAAATAAGTTTTTGACAAGCTCAGAAGTTCGTCCAAGAACTAAGAGAGTAGCAACACTCACATAAATAGATTTTTGACAAGTTCGAAAGTTCGTCTAAGATCCAAGAGAGAACCAATTCTCTAATGAATAAGATTCTAATTCAGCAACCAAAACTTGTTTACAAAAGGACAAAATATTTAGCCGAATTATGTTATTTCCCAAGCATGGAATGTTCAAAAAATTGCTCAAAGGAATGGATCCTCCTGAATACTTTTAGGAATAGAATTTATAAAAAAAATCGTAAAAGTTTGAAAAGTTCGGATAATCGTCCAAGAACCCAGAGAGAAACAATATTCACGTAAATAAGTTTTTGACAAGTTTGGAAGTTCGTCCAAGAACCGATAGAGAAACAATTCTCACGTAATTAAGTTTTTGATAAGTTCGGAAGTTCGTCCAAGAACCAAGAGAGAAACAATTCTCATGTAACTAAGTTATTAATTAACAATCCAAAACTTGTTTACAAAATGACAAACTATTTTGACCAAATGGTGTGATTTCTCCAGCATGGAATGTTTGGAAATTTGCTGGAATGGATCGTCTTGAATAATTTAAGGAACCTAAGTTATAAAAGAACTCGTGAAAGTTTGACAAGTTCAAAAGTTCATCTTGGAACCAAGAGAGAAACAATTCTCACGTAAATAAGTTTTGAATTGAAAGGCCAAATCCTGTTTACAAAATGACAAACTATTCAGACCAAATAATGCGATTTCCCGAGCATGGAAATCTTCGAAAAACTGCCCGAAGGAATGGATCGTCTTGAATAATTTAAGGAATCGAAGTTATAAAACAACTCGTAAAAGTTTAAAATTTCGGAAGTTCGTCTAAGAACAAAGAGAGAAACAGTTCTCACGTAAATAAGTTTTTAATTCAAAGACGAATTTTTTTTTCAAAATGACAAACTATTTAGGCCAAATGATGCGATTTCCCGAGCAATGAATGTTCAGAAAATAGCTCGAAGGAATGGATCGTCATGAATACATTCAAGAACCGTAGTTATAAAAGAAATCGTAAAATGTTTTACAAGTTCAAATGTTCGTCCAAGAACCAAGAGAGAAACAATTCTTACATAAAATAAGTTTTTGACAAGCTCAGAAGTTCGTCCAAGAACTAAGAGAGTAGCAATACTCACATAAATAGGTTTTTGACAAGTTCGGAAGTTCGTCTAAGATCCAAGAGAGAACCAATTCTTAAATGAATAAGATTCTAATTCAGCAACCAAAACTTGTTTACAAAAGGACAAAATATTTAGACCTAATTATGCGATTTGCCGAGCATGGAATGTTCAAAAAATTGCTCAAAGGAATGGATCCTCCTGAATACTTTCAGGAATAGAATTTATAAAAGAAATCGTAAAAGTTTGAAAAGTTCGGATGTTCGTCCAAGAACCCAGAGAGAAACAATACTCACGTAAATAAGTTTTTGACAAGTTTGGAACTTCGTCCAAGAACCGAGAGAGAAACAATTCTCACGTAAATAAGTTTTTGATAAGTTCGGAAGTTCATCCAAGAACCAACAGAGAAACAATTCTCACGTAACTAAGTTATTAATTGACAGTTCAAAACTTGTTTACAAAATGACAAACTATTTTGACCAAATGGTGTGATTTCTCGAGCATGGAATGTTTGGAAATTTGCTCAAAGGAATGGATCGTCTTGAATACTTTAAGGAACCTAAGTTATAAAAGAACTCGTGAAAGTTTGACAAGTTCAAAAGTTCGTCCTGGAACCATGAGAGAAACAATTCTCACGTAAATAAGTTTTTAATTCAAACACCAAAACTTGTTTACAAACTGACAAACTATTTAGACCAAATTATGCGACTTCTCGAGCATGGAATGTTGGAAAAATTGCTCGAAGGAATAGATCGTCTTGAGTACTTTCAGGAACCAAAGTTATAAAAGAAAACACAAAAGTTTGACAAGTTCGGATGTTCGTCCAAGACCTAAGAGAGAAATAATTCTTACGTAAATAAGTTTTTAGTTAAAAAACCAAAACATTTTTAAGAAATGACAAACTTTTTAGACCATACGATGTGATTTTACGAGCATGAACTGTTCGAAAAATTCTCGAAGGAATGGATCGTCTTGAGCACTATAAGGTGCCGAAGTTATAAAAGAACTCGTAAAAGTTTGAAAAGTTCAAAAGTTCATCCAAAACTTGTTTACAAAAAGACAAACTATTTAGACCAAATTATGCGATTTCCCGAGCATGGAATATTCAAAAAAATTGCTCAATGGAATGGATCCTCCTGAATACTTTCAGGAACCGAAGATATAAAAGAAATCGTAAAAGTTTGAAAAGTTCGGATGTTCGTCCAAGAACCAAAAGAGAAACAATTCTCACGTAAATAAGTTTTTGACTAGTTTGGAAGTTCGTCCAAGAACCGAGAGAGAAACAATTCTCACGTAAATAAGTTTTTGCTAAGTTCAGAAGTTTGTCCAAGAACCAAGATGGAAAATATTCTCACGTAACGAAGTTATTAATTAACAGTCCAAAACTTGTTTACAAAATGACAAACTATTTTGACCAGATGGTGTGATTTCTCGAGCATGGAATGTTTGGAAATATACTCAAAGTAATGGATCGTCTTGAATACTTTAAGGAACCTAAGTTATAAAAGAACTCGTGAAATAAGTTTTTAATTCAACCACCAAAACTTGTTTACAAAATTGACAAACTATTTAGACCAAATTATGCGACTTCCCGAGCATAGAATGCTCGAAAAATTGCTTGAAGGAATAGATTGTCTTGAATACTTTCAGGAACCAAAGTTATAAAAGAAATCGCAAAAGTTTGACAAGTTCGGATGTTCGTCCAAGAGCTAAGAGAAAAACAATTCTTACGTAAATAAGTTTTTAATTCAAAAACCAAAACATGTTTATGAAATGACAAACTTTTTAGACCATACGATGAGATTTTACGAGCATGGACTGTTCGAAAAATTCTCGAAGGAATGGATCGTCTTGAGAACTATAAGGTGCCGAAGTTATAAAAGAACTCGTAAAAGTTTGAAAAGTTCAAAAGTTCATCCAAAACTTGTTTACAAAAAGACAAACTATTTAGACCAAATTATGCGATTTCCCGAGCATGGAATGTTCAAAAAATTGCTCAATGGAATGGATCCTCCTGAATACTTTCAGGAACCGAAGATATAAAAGAAATCGTAAAAGTTTGAAAAGTTCGGATGTTCGTCCAAGAACCAAAAGAGAAACAATTCTCACGTAAATAAGTTTTTGACTAGTTCAGAAGTTCGTGCAAGAACCGAGAGAGAAACAATTCTCATAGTTTTTGCTAAGTTCGGAAGTTTGTCGAAGAACCAAGAGAGAAAATATTCTCACGTAACGAAGTTATTAATTAACAGTCCAAAACTTGTTTACAAAATGACAAACTATTTTGACCAGATGGTGTGATTTCTCGAGCATGGAATGTTTGGAAATATACTCAAAGGAATGGATCGTCTTGAATACTTTAAGGAACCTAAGTTATAAAAGAACTCGTGAAAGTTTGACAAGTTTGAAAGTTCGTCCAAGAACCAAGAGAGAAACAATTCTCACGTAAATAAGTTTTTAATTCAACCACCAAAACTTGTTTACAAAATTGACAAACTATTTAGACCAAATTATGCGACTTCCCGAGCATGGAATGTTCAAAAAATTGCTCGAAAGAATAGATCGTCTTGGATACTTTCAGGAACCAAAGTTATAAAAGAAATCACAAAAGTTTGACAAGTTCGAATGTTCGTCCAAGACCTAAGAGAGAAACAATTCTTACGGAACCAAAGTTATAAAATTAATAGCTCGAAGGAATGGATCATCATGAATATTTTCAGGAACCGAAGTTATAAAAGAAATAGTAAAAAGTTTGACAAGTTCAGATGTTCGTCCAAGAACGAAGAGAGAAACAATTCGTACATAAAATAAGTTTCTGACAAGCTCGGAAGTTCGTCCAAAAATGAAGAGAGAAGCAATACTCAAGTAAATAAGTTTTTTACAAGTTCAAAAGTTCATCCAAGTTCTAAGAGAGAACCAATTCTCACGTAAATAAGTTTTTAATTCAGCGGTCAAAACTTTTTTACAAAAAGACAAACTATTTAGACCAAATTATGCAACTTCCCGAGCATGGAATATTCAGAAAATTACTCAAAGGAATGGATCCTCCTGAATACTTTCAGGAACCAAAGTTATAAAAGAAATCGTAAAAGTTTGAAAAGTTTGGATGTTCGTCCACGAACCAAGAGAGAAGCAATTCTCACGTAAATAAGTTTTTGACTAGTTCGGAAGTTCGTCCAAGAACTGAGAGAGAAACAATTCTCACGTAAATAAGTTTTTGACAAGTTCGAAAGTTCGTCCAAGAACCAAGAGAGAAACAATTCTCACGTAAATAAGTTTTTAATTGAAAGACCAAATCCTGTTTACAAAATGACAAACTATCAGACAAAATGATGCGATATCCCAAGCATGGAAATCTTCGAAAAACTACCCGAAGGAACGAATCGTCTTGAATACTTTAAGGAATAAAAGTTATAAAACAACTCGTAAAAGTTTAAAATGTTCGGAAGTTCGTCTAAGAACAAAAAGAGAAATAGTTGTCATGTAAATAAGTTTTTAATTCAAAGACCAAAATATTTTTCAAAATGACAAACTATTTAGACCAAATGATGCGATTTCTCGAGCAAGGAATGTTCGAAAAATAGCTCGAAGGAATGGATCGTCATGAATACCTTCAGGAATCGAAGTTATAAAAGAAATCGTCAAATGTTTGACAAGTTCAGATGTTCGTCCAAGAACCAAGTGAGAAACAATTCTTACATAAAATAAGTTTTTGACAAGCTCGAAAGTTCGTCCAAGAACTAAGAGAGAAGCAATACTCACGTAAATAAGTTTTTGACAAGTTCGGACGTTCGTCCAAGATCCAAGAGAGAACCAATTCTCACGTAAATAAGTTTTTAATTCAGCGGCCAAAACTTGTTTACAAAAAGACAAACTATTTAGACCAAATTATGCGACTTCCCTAGCATGGAAATCTTCGAAGGAATAGATTGTCTTGAATACTTTCAGGAACCAAAGTTATAAAAGGAATCGCAAAAGTTTGACAAGTTCGGATGTTCGTCCAAGACCTAAGAGAGAAACAATTCTTACGTAAATAAGTTTTTAATTCAAAAACCAAAACATGTTTACGAAATGACAAACTTTTTAGACCATACGATGCGATTTTACGAGCATGGACTGTTTGAAAAATTCTCGAAGGAATGGATCGTCTTGAATACTGTAAGGTGCCGAAGTTACAAAATAACTCGTAAAAGTTTGAAAAGTTCAAAAGTTCATCCGAGATCCAAGAGAGAAACAATTCTCACGTAAATAAGTTTTTAACTAAAAGGCCAAATCCTGTTTACAAAATGACAAACTGTTCAGACCAAATTATACGATTTCCCGAGCATGGAAATCTTCGAAAAACTGCCCAAAGGAATGGATCGTCTTGAATACTTTAAGGAATCGAAGTTATATAACAACTCGTAAAAGTTTAAAATGTTCGAAAGTTCATCTAAGAACAAAGAGACAAACAGTTCTCACGTAAATAAGTTTTTAATTCAAAGACCAAAATATTTTTCAAAATCACAAACTATTTAGACCAAATGATGCGATTTCCCGAGCAAGGAATGTTCGAAAAATAGCTCGAAGGAATGGATCATCATGAATACTTTCAGGAACAGAAGTTATAAAAGAAATAGTAAAAAGTTTGACAAGTTCAGCTGTTCGTCCAAGAACGAAGAGAGAAACAATTCGTACATAAAATAAGTTTTTGACAAGCTCGGAAGTTCGTTCAAGAATTAAGAGAGAAGCAATACTCATGTAAATAAGTTTTTGACAAGTTCGGACGTTCGTCCAAGATCCAAGAGAGAACCAATTCTCACGTAAATAAGTTTTTAATTCAGCGGTCAAAACTTGTTTACAAAAAGACAAACTATTTAGACCAAATTATGCGATTTCCCGAGCATGGAATGTTCAAAAAATTGCTCAAAGGAATGGATCCTCCTGAATACTTTCAGGAATAGAATTTATAAAAGAAATCGTGAAAGTTTGAAAAGTTTGGATGTTCATCCAAGAACCCAGAGAGAAACAATACTCACGTAAATAAGTTTTTGACAAGTTTGGAAGTTCGTCCAAGAACCGAGAGAGAAACAATTGTCACGTAAATAAGTTTTTGATAAGTTCGGAAGTTAGTCCAAGAACCAAGAGAGAAACAATTCTCACGTAACTAAGTTATTAATTAACAGTCCAAGACTTGTTTACAAAATGACAAATTATTTTGACCAAATGGTGTGATTTCTCGAGCATGGAATGTTTGGAAATTTGCTCAAAGGAATGGATCATCTTGAATACTGTAAGGTGCCGAATTTATAACAGAACTCGTAAAAGTTTGAAAAGTTCAGAAGTTCATCCAAGAACCAAGAGAGAAACAATTCTCATGTAAATATGTTTTTTATTGAAAGACCAAATCCTGTTTACAAAATGACAAACTATTCAGACCAAATGATGCGATATCCCAAGCATGGAAATCTTCGAAAAACTACCCGAAGGAATGGATCGTCTTGAATACTTTAAGGAATAAAAGTTATAAATCAACTCGTAAAAGTTTAAATGTTCGGAAGTTCGTCTAAGAACAAAGAGAGAAATAGTTCTCACGTAAATAAGTTTTTAATTCAAAGACCAAAATATTTTTCAAAATGACAAACTATTTAGACCAAATGATGCGATTTCCTGAGCAAGGAATGTTCGAAAAATAGCTCGAAGGAATGGATCGTCATGAATACCTTCATGAATCGAAGTTATAAAAGAAATGGTCAAATGACAAACTACTCACGTAAATAAGTTTTTGAAAAGTTCAGAAGTTCATCCAAGAACCAAGAGAGAAACAATTCTCAAGTAAATAAGTTTTTAATTGAAAGACCAAATCCTGTTTAAAAAATGACAAACTACTCAGACCAAATGATGCGATTTCCCGAGCATGGAAATCTTCGAAAAACTAGCCGAAGGAATGGATCGTCTTGAATACTTTAAGGAATCGAAGTTATAAAACAACACGTAAAAGTTTAAAATGTTCGAAAGTTCATCTAAGAACAAAGAGACAAACAGTTCTCACGTAAATAAATTTTTAATTCAAAGACCAAAATATTTTTCAAAATGACAAACTATTTAGACCAAATGATGCGATTTCCCGAGCAAGAATTGTTGAAAAATAGCTCGAAGGAATGGATCGTCATGAATACATTCAGGAACCGTAGTTATAAAAGAAATCGTAAAATGTTTGACAAGTTTAGATGTTCGTCCAAGAACCAAGAGAGAATCAATTCTTATATAAAATAAGTTTTTGACAAGCTCGGAAGTTCGTCCAAGAACTAAGAGAGAAGCAATACTCACATAAATAGGTTTTTGACAAGTTCGGAAGTTTATCTAAGATCCAAGAGAGAACCAATTCTCAAATAAATAAGTTTTTAATTCTACGACCAAAACTTGTTTACAAAAGGACAAAATATTTAGAGAAAATTATGTGATTTCCCGAGCATGGAATGTTCAAAAAATTGCTCAAAGGAATGGATCCTCCTGAATACTTTCAAGAATAGAATTTATAAAAGAAATCGTAAAAGTTTGAAAAATTCGAATGTTCGTCCAAGAACTCAGAGAGAAACAATACTCACGTAAATAAGTTTTTGCCAAGTTTGGAAGTTCGTCCAAGAACCGAGAGAGAAACAATTCTCATGTAAATAAGTTTTTGATAAGTTCAGAAGTTCATCCAAGAACCAAGAGAGAAACAATTGTCACGTAACTAAGTTATTAATTAACGGTCCAAAACTTGTTTACAAAATGACAAACTATTCAGACCAAATGATGCGATTTCTCGAGCATCGAAATCTTCGAAAAACTGCCCGAAGGAATGGATCGTCTTGAATACTTTAAGGAATCGAAGTTATAAAACAACTCGTAAAAGTTTAAAATGTTCGAAAGTTCGTCTAAGAGACAAACAGTTCTCACGTAAATAAGTTTTTAATTCAAAGACCAAAATATTTTTCAAAATGACAAACTATTTAGACCAAATGATGCGATTTTCCGAGCAAGGAATGTTCGAAAAATAGCTCAAAGGAATGGATCATCATGAATACCTTCAGGAACCGAAGTTATAGCAGAAATCAAAAAATGTTTGACAAGTTCAGATGTTCATCCAGGAACCAAAAGAGAAACAATTCTTACATAAAATAAGTTTTTGACAAGCTCAGAAGTTCGTCCAAGAACTAACGGAGAAGCAATACTCATGTAAATAAGTTTTTGACAAGTTTGGAAGTTCGTCCAAGATCCAAGAGAGAACCAATTCTCACGTAAATAAGTTTTTAATTCAACGACCAAAACTTGTTTACAAAAGGACATACTATTTAGACCAAATTATGTGATTTCCCGAGGATGGAATGTTAAAAAAATTTCTCAAAGGAATGGATCCTCCTGAATACTTTCGGAAATAGTAAAAGTTTGAAAAGTTCGAATGTTCGTCCAAGAGCAAGAGAGAAACAATTCTTACGTAAATAAGTTTTTAGTTAAAAAACCAAAACATGTTTAAGAAATGACAAACTTTTTAGACCATACGATGTGATTTTACGAGCATGGACTGTTCGAAAAATTCTCAAAGGAATGGATCGTCTTGAATACTGTAAGGTGCCGAAGTTATAAAAGAACTCGTAAAAGTTTGAAAAGTTCAGAAGTTCATCCAAGAACCAATAGAGAAACAATTCTCACGTAAATAAGTTTTTTATTGAAAGACCAGATCCTGTTTAAAAAATGACAAACTACTCAGACCAAATGATGCGATTTCCCAAGCATGGAAATCTTCAAAAAACTACCCGAAGGAATGGATCGTCAGGAATACTTTAAGGAATCGAAGTTATAAAACAACACGTAAAAGTTTAAAATGTTCGAAAGTTCGTCTAAGAATAAAGAGACAAACAATTCTCACGTAAATAAGTTTTTAATTCAAAGACCAAAATATTTTTCAAAATGACAAACTATTTAGACAAAATGATGCGATTTCCCGAGAAAGGAATGTTCAAAAAATAGCTCGAAGGAATGGATCGTCATGAATACCTTTAGGAATCGAAGTTATAAAAGAAATCGTCAAATGTTTGACAAGTTCAGATGTTTATCCAAGAACCAAGTGAGAAACAATTCTTACATAAAATAAGTTTTTGACAAGCTCGGATGTTCGTCCAAGAACTAAGAGAGAGGCAATACTCACGTAAATAAGTTTTTGACAAGTTCGAACGTTTGTCCAAGATCCAAGAGAGAACCAATTCTCACGTAAATAAGTTTTTAATTCAGCGGTCAAAACTTGTTTACAAAAAGACAAACTATTTAGACCAAATTATATGATTTCCCGAGCATGGAATGTTCAAAAAATTGCTCAAAGGAATGGATCCTCCTGAATACATTCAGGAACCGAAGTTATAAAAGAAATCGTAAAAGTTTGAAAAGTTCGAATGTTCGTCCAAGAACCAAGAGAGAAGCAATTCTCACGTAAATAAGTTTTTGACTAGTTCGGAAGTTCGTCCAAGAACCGAGAGAGAAGCAATTCTCACGTAAATAAGTTTTTGATAAGTTCGAAAGTTCGTCCAAGAACCAAGAGAGAAACAATTGTCACGTAACTAAGTTATTAATTAACAGTCCAAAACTTGTTTACAAAATGACAAACTATTTTTACCAGATGGAGTGATTTCTCGAGCATGGAATGTTTGGAAATTTGCTCAAAGGAATGGATCGTCTTGAATACTTTAAGGACCCTAAGTTGTAAAAGAATTCGTGAAAGTTTGACAAGTTCGAAAGTTCGTCCTGGAACCAAGAGAGAAACAATTCTCACGTAAATAAGTTTTTAATTCAAACACCAAAACTTGTTTACAAACTGACAAACTATTTAGACCAAATTATGCGATTTCCCGAGCATGGAATGTTCGAAAATTTGCTCGAAAGAATAGATCATCTTGAATACTTTCAGGAACCAAAGTTATAAAAGGAATCGCAAAAGTTTGACAAGTTCGGATGTTCGTCCAAGACCTAAGAGAGAAACAATTCTTACGTAAATAAGTTTTTAATTCAAAAACCAAAACATGTTTACAAAATTACAAACTTTTTAGACCATACGATGCGATTTTACGAGCATGGACTGTTCAAAAAATCGTCGAAGGAATGGATCGTCTTGAATACTGTGAGGTGCCGAAGTTACAAAAGAACTCGTAAAAGTTTGAAAAGTTCAGAAGTTCATCGAAGAACCAAGAGAGAAACAATTCTCACGTAAATAAGTTTTTAATTGAAAGACCAAATCCTGTTTAAAAAATGACAAACTACTCAGACCAAATGATGCAATTTCCCGAGCATGGAAATCTTCGAAAAACTACCCGACGTCTTGAATACTTTAAGGAATCGAAGTTCTAAAACAACTCGTAAAAGTTTAAAATGTTCGAAAGTTCGTATAAGAACAAAGAGACAAACAGTTCTCACGTAAATAAGTTTTTAATTGAAAGACCAAAATATTTTTCAAAATGACAAACTATTTAGACCAAATGATGCAATTTCCCGAGCAAGAATTGTTTGAAAAATAGCTCGAAGGAATGGATCGTCATGAATACATTCAGGAACCGTAGTTATAAAAGAAATCGTAAAATGTTTGGCAAGTTCAGATGTTCGTCCAAGAACCAAGAGAGAATCAATTCTTACATAAAATAAGTTTTTGACAAGCTCGGAAGTTCGTCCAAGAACTAAGAGAGAAGCAATACTCACATAAATAGGTTTTTGACAAGTTTGGAAGTTCGTCTAAGATCCAAGAGAGAACCAATTCTCAAATAAATAAGTTTCTAATTCAGCGACCAAAACTTGTTTACAAAAGGACAAAATATTTAGACCAAATTATGTGATTTCCCGAGCATGGAATGTTTAAAGAATTGCTCAAAGGAATGAATCCTCCTGAATACTTTCAGGAATAGAATTTTTAAAAGAAATCGTAAAAGTTTGAAAAGTTCGGATGTTCGTCCAAGAACTCAGAGAGAAACAATACTCACGTAAATAAGTCTTTGCCAAGTTTGGAAGTTCGTCCAAGAACCGAGAGAAAAACAATTTCCATGTAAATAAGTTTTTGATAAGTTCAGAAGTTCGTCCAAGAACCAAGAGAGAAACAATTCTCACGTAACAAAGTTATTAATTAACAGTCCAAAACTTGTTTACAAAATGACAAACTATTCAGACCAAATGATGCGATTTCTTGAGCATTGAAATCCTCGAAAAACTGCCCAAAGGAATGGATCGTTATAAAACAACTCGTAAAAGTTTAAAATGTTCGAAAGTTCGTCTAAGAACAAAGAGAGAAATAGTTCTCACATGAATAAGTTTTTAATTCAAAGACTAAAACATTTTTCAAAATGACAAACTATTTGGACAAAATGATGCGATTTCCCGAGCAAGGAATGTTCGAAAAATAGCTTGAAGGAATGGATCGTCATGAATACCTTCAGGAATCGAAGTTATAAAAGAAAAATTGTCGAATGTTCGAATGTTCGTCCAAGAGCTAAGAGAGAAACAATTCTTACGTAAATAAGTTTTTAATTCAAAAACCAAAACATGTTTACGAAATGACAAACTTTTTAGACCATACGATGCGATTTTACGAGCATGGACTGTTCGAAAAATTGTCAAAGGAATGGATCGTCTTGAATACTGTAAGGTGCCGAAGTTATAAACGAACTCGTAAAAGTTTGAAAAGTTCAGAAGTTCATCCAAGAACTAAGAGAGAAACAATTCTCACGTAAATAAGTTTTTAATTGAAAGACCAAATCCTGTTTAAAAAATGACAAACTACTCAGACCAAATGATGCGATTTCCCGAGCATGGAAATCTTTGAAAAACTGCCCGAAGGAATGGATCGTCTTGAATACTTTAAGGAATCGAAGTTATAAAACAACTCGTAAAAGTTTAAAATGTTCGAAAGTTCGTCTAAGAACAAAGACACAAACAGTTCTCACGTAAATAAGTTTTTAATTCAATTACCAAAATATTTTTCTAAATCAAAAACTATTTAGACCAAATGATGTGATTTCCCGAGCAAGGAATGTTCGAAAAATAGCTCGAAGGAATGGATCGTCATGAATACCTTCAGGAACCGAAGTTATAAAAGAAATCGTCAAATGTTTGACAAGTTCATATGTTCAAGAACCAAGTGAGAAACAATTCTTACATAAAATAAGTTTTTGAGAAGCTCGGAAGTTCGTCCAAGAACTAAGAGAGAAGCAATACTCACGTAAATAAGTTTTTGACAAGTTCGAAAGTTCGTCCAAGATCCAAGAGAGAACCAATTCTCACGTAAATAAGTTTTTAATTCAGCGGCCAAAACTTGTTTACCAAAAGACAAAATATTTAGACCAAATTATGCGATTTCCCGAGCATGGAATGTTCAAAAAATTGCTCAAAGGAATGGATCCTCCTGAATACTGTCAGGAACCGAAGATATAAAAGAAATCGCAAAAGTTTGACAAGTTCAGATGTTCGTCCAAGAGCCAAGAGAGAAACAATTCTTACGTAAATAAGTTTTTAGTTCAAAAACCAAAACTTGTTTACGAAATGACAAACTTTTTAGATCATACGATGCGATGTTATGAGCATATTCTTGAAGGAATGGATCGTCTTGAATACTGTAATTTGCCGAAGTTAGAAAAGAACTCGTAAAAGTTTGAAAAGTTCAGAAGTTCATCCAAGAACCAAGAGAGAAACAATTCTCATGTAAATAAGTTTTTAATTGAAAGACCAAATCCTGTTTACAAAATGACAAGCTACTCAGACCAAATGATGCGATTTCCCGAGCATGGAAATCTTCGAAAAACTACCCGAACGAATGGATCGTCTTGAATACTTTAAGGAATCGACGTTATAAAACAACTCGTAAAAGTCTAAAATGTTCGGAGGTTCATCTAAGAACAAAGAGAGAAACAGTTCTCACGTTAATAAGTTTTTAATTCAAAGACCAAAATATTTTTCAAAATGACAAACTATTTAGACCAAATGATGCAATTTCCTTGCTCAGGAATGTTCGATAAATAGCTCGAAGAAATGGATCGTCATGAATACTTTCAGGAACCGAAGTTATAAAAGAAATCGTAAAAAGTTTGACAAGTTCAGATGTTCATCCTAGAACCAAGAGAGAATCAATTCTTACATAAAATAAGTTTTTGACAAGCTCGAAAGTTCGTCCAAGAACTAAGAGAGAAGCAATACTCACGTAAATAAGTTTTTGACAAGTCCGAAAGTTAATCCAAGATCCAAGAGAGAACCAATTCTCACGTAAATAAGTTTTTAATTCAGCAACCAAAACTTGTTTACAAAAAGACAAACTATTTAGACCAAATTATACGATTTCCCGAGCATGGAATGTTCAAAAAATTGCTCAAAGGAATGGATCCTCCTGAATACTTTCGAGAACCGAAGTTATAAAGGAAATCGTAAAACTTTGAAAAGTTCGGATGTTTGTCCAAGAACCAAGAGAGAAACAATTCTCACGTGAATAAGTTTTTGACAAGTTTGAAAATTATTCCAAGAACCGAGAGAGAAACAATTCTCATGTAAATAAGTTTTTGATAAGTTCGGATGTTTGTCCAAGAGCCAAGAGAGAAACAATTCTTACGTAAATAAGTTTTTAATTGAAAAACCAAAACATGTTTACAAACTGAAAAACTGCTTAGACAATACGATGAGATTTTATGAGCATGGAATGTTCGAAAAATTCTCGAAGGAATGGATCGTCTTGAATACTTTATGGTACCGAAGTTATAAAAGAACTCGTAAAAGTTTGAAAAGTTCAGAAGTTCATCCAAGAACCAAGAGAGAAACAATTCTCACGTAAATAAGTTTTTAATTGACAGACCAAATCCTGTTTACAAAATGACAAGAGTATGGAAATCTTCGAAAAATTACCCGAAGGAATGGATCGTCTTCAACACTTTAAGGAATCGAAGTTACAAAACAACTCGTAAAAGTTTAAAATGTTCAGAAGTTCGTCAAAGGACAAAGAGAGAAATAGTTCTTACATAAATAAGTTTTTAATTCAAAACCAAAATATTTTTCAAACTGACAAACTATGTAGACCAAATGACGCGATTTCCCGAGCAAGGAATGTTTGGAAAATAGCTCGAAGGAATGGATCGTCATGAATACTTTTAGGAATCAAAGTTATAAAAGAAATCGTAAAAGTTTGACAAGTTCGGATGTTCGTCCAATAACCAAGAGAGAAACAAATCTCACGTAAATAAGTTTTTGACAAGTTTGGAAGTTCGTCCAAGAACCGAGAGAGAAACAATTCTCACGTAAATAAGTTTTTGATAAGTTCGAAAGTTCGTCAAAGAACCAAGAGAGAAACAATTCTCACGTAACTAAGTTATTAATTAACAGTCCGAAACTTGTTTACAAAATGACAAACTATTTTGACCAAATGGTGTGATTTCTCGAGCATGGAATGTTTGGAAATTTGCTCAAAGGAATGGATCGTGTTGAATGCTTTAAGGAACCTAAGTTATAAAAGAACTCGTAAAAGTTTGACAAGTTCGAAAGTTCGTCCATTAACCAAGAGAGAAACAATTCTCACGTAAATAAGTTTTTAATGTAAAGACCAAAACTTGTTTACAAAATGACAAACTATTTGGACCAAATGATGGGATTTTTTGAGCATGGATTGTTCAAAAAATTTCTAGAAGGAATGGATTATCTTGAATACTTTTTGGAAACAAAGTTATAAAAGAAATCGTAAAAGTTTGACAAGTTTAGATGTTCATCCAAGAACCAAGAGCAAAACAATTCTTTCGTAAATATGTTTTTGACAAGTTCGGAAGTTCATCCAAAACCAATAGAGAAACAATTCTCACGTAGCTATGTTTTTAATTTATAGTCCAACACTTGTTTACAAAATGATAAACTATTTTTACCAAATGATGTTATTTCTCGAGCATGGAATGTTTGGAAAATTGCTCGATCGAATGGATCGTCTTGAATACTTTAAGTAACCGAATTATAAAAGAACTTGTGAAAGGTTCACATGTTCGGAAATTAATCCAAGAACGAAGAGAGAAACGATTCTTACGTAAATATGTTTTTTTTTTTAATTCAAACACCATTACTTGTTTACAAACTGACAAAGTATTTAGACCAAATAATGCGATTTCCCGATCGTGGAATGTTCAAAAAATTACTCTAAGGAATAGATCGTCTTGAATACATTCAAGAACCGAAGTTATCAAAGAAATAGCAAAAGTTTGACAAGTTCGGATGTTCGTCCAAGATCCAAGAGAGAAACATTTTTTACGTAAATAAGTTTTTAATTGAAAAACCAAAACATGTTTACGAAATGACAAACTCCTTAGACCATACGAAGCGATTTTATGAGCATGGAATGTTCGAAAAATTCTCGAAGGAATGGATCGTCTTGAACACTTTAAGGAATGGTGTGATTTTACGAAATGGTGTGATTTCTCGAGCATGGAATGTTTGGAAATTTACTCAAAGGAATGGATCGTGTTGAATGCTTTAAGGAACCTAAGTTATAAAAGAACGCGTGAAAGTTTGACAAGTTCGAAAGTTTGCCCAACAACCGAAAGAAAAACAATTCTCACGTAAATAAGTTTTTGATAAGTTCGGAAGTTCTTCCAAGAACCAAGAGAGAAACAGTTGTCACGTAAATAAGTTTTTAATTCAAAGACCAAAATATTTTTCAAAATGACAAACTATTTACACCAAATGATGTGATTTCCAGAGAAAGGAATGTTTGGAAAATAGCTCGAAGGAATGGATCGTCATGAATACTTTTGGGAATTGAAGTTATAAAAGTAATCGTAAAGGTTTGACAAGTTAAGATGTTCGTACAAGAACCATGAGAGAAACAATTCCTACATAAAATAAGTTTTTGACAAGTTCGGAAGTTTGTCCAAGAACTAAGAGAAAAGCAATACTCATGTAAATAAGATTTTGACAAGTTCGGAAGTTCGTCCAAGATCCAAGAGAGAACCAATTCTCACGTAAATAAGTTTTTAATTCAGCGACCAAAACTTGTTTACAAAAAGACAAACTATTTAGACCAAACTATTCGATTTCCCGAGCATGGAATGGTCAACAAATTGCTCAAAGGAATGGATCCTCTTGAATACTTTCGGGAACCGAAGTTATAAAATAAATCGTAAATGTTTGACAAATTCAGATGTTCGTCCAAGAACCAAGAGAGAAACAATTCTTACATAAACTAAGTTTTTGACAAGCTCGGAAGTTCGTCCAAGAGCTGAGAGAGAAACAATACTCACGTAAATAAGTTTTTGACAAGTTCAAAAGTTCATCCAAGATCCAAGAGAGAACCAATTCTCACGTAAATAAGTTTTTAATTCAGTGACCAAACAAACTATTTAGACCAAACTATGCGATTTCTCGAGCATGGAATGATCAAAAAATTGCTCAAAGGAATGGATCCTCTTGAATACTTTCAGGAACCGAAGTTATAAAATAAATCGTAAAAGTTTGACAGTTCAGATATTCGTCCATGAACCAAGAGAGAAACAATTCTTACATAAAATAAGTTTTTGACAAGCTCGAAAGTTCGTCCAAGAGCTAAGAGAGAAACAATACTCATGTAAATAAGTTTTTGACAAGTTCAAAAGTTCATCCAAGATCCAAGAGAGAACCAATTCTCACGTAAATAAGTTTTTAATTCAGCGACCAAAACTTGTTTACAAAAAGACAAACTATTTAGACCGAATTATGCGATTTCCTGAGCATGGAATGTTCAACAAATTGTTCAAAGAAATGGATCCTCTTGAATACTTTCAGGAACCAAAGTTATAAAAGAAATCGTAAAAGTTTGAAAAGTAAAAATGTTCATCTAAGAAGCAAGAGAGAAACAAATATCACGTAAATAAGTTTTTGAAAAGTTTGGAAGTTCGTCCAAGAACCAAGAGAGAAGCAATTCTCACGTAAATAAGTTTTTGATAAGTTCGAATGTTCGTCCATCAACCAAGAGAGAAACAATTCTCACGTAACTAAGTTATTAATTAACAATCCAAAAGTTGTTTATAAAATGACAAACTATTTTGACGAAATGGTGTGATTTCTCGAGCATGGAATGTTTGGAAATTTGCTCAAAGGAATGGATCGTGTTGAATGCTTTAAGGAACCTAAGTTATAAAAGAACTCGTGAAAGTTTGACAAGTTCGAAAGTTCACCCAACAACCGAAAGAGAAACAATTCTCACGTATATAAGTTTTTGATAAGTTCGGAAGTTCTTCCAAGAACCAGGAGAGAAACAGTTGTCACGTAAATAAGTTTTTAATTCAAAGACCAAAATATTTTTCAAAATGACAAACTATTTACACCACATGATACGATTTCCCGAACAAGGAATGTTTGGAAAATAGCTCGAAGGAATGGATCGTCATGAATACTTTCGGGAACCGAAGTTATAAAAGTAATCGTAAAAGTTTGACAAGTTCAGATGTTCGTCCAAGAACCAAGAGAGAAACAATTCCTACATAAAATAAGTTTTTGACATGTTAGGAAGTTCGTCCAAGAACTAAGAGAAAAGCAATGCTCACGTAAATAAGATTTTGACAAGTTCGGAAGTTCGTCCAAGATCCAAGAGAGAACCAATTCTCACGTAAATAAGTTTTTAATTCAGCGACCAAAACTTGTTTACAAAAAGACAAACTATTTAGACCAAATTATGCGATTTCCCGAGCATGGAATGGTCAAAAAATTGCCCAAAGGAATGGATCCTCTTGAATACTTTCGGGAACCAAAGTTATAAAATAAATAGTAAAAGTTTGACAAGTTCAGATGTTCGTTCAAGAACCAAGAGAGAAACAATTCTTACATAAAATAAGTTTTTGACAAGCTCGGAAGTTCGTCCAAGAGCTGAGTGAGAAACAATACTCACGTAAATAAGTTTTTGACAAGTTCAAAAGTTCGTCCACGAACCAAGAGAGAACCAATTCTCACGTAACTAAGTTATTAATTAACAGTCCAAAACTTGTTTACAAAATGACAAACTATTTTGACGAAATGGTGTGATTTCTCGAGAATGGAATGTTTGGAAATTTGCTCAAAGGAATGGATCGTGTTGAATGCTTTAAGGAACCTAAGTTATAAAAGAACTCGTGAAAGTTTGACAAGTTCGAAAGTTCGTCCATTAACCAAGAGAGAAACAATCCTCACGTAAATAAGTTTTTAATGTAAAGACCAAAACTTGTTTACAAAATGACAACTATTTAGACCAAATTATGCGATTTTCTGAGTATGGAATGGTCAAAAAATTGCTTAAAGGAATGGATCCTCTTGAATACTTTCAGGAACCGAAGTTATAAAATAAATCGTAAAAGTTTGACAAGTTTGGATGTTCGTCCAAGAACCAAGAGAGAAACAATTCTTACATAAAATAAGTTTTTGACAAGCTCGAAAGTTTGTCCAAGAGTTGAGAGAGAAACAATACTCACATAAATAAGTTTTTGACAAGTACAAAAGTTCGTCAAGATCCAAGAGAGAACCAATTCTCACGTAAATAAGTTTTTAATTTAGCGATCAAAACTTGTTTACAGAAAGACAAACTATTTCGACCAAATTATGTGATTTCCTGAGCATGGAATGTTCAAAAATTGTTCAAAGAAATGGATCCTCTTGAATAATTTCAAGAACCGAAGTTATAAAAGAAATCGTAAAAGTTTGAAAAGTACGGATGTTCATCCAAGAAGTAAGAGAGAAACAATTCTCTCGTAAATAAGTTTTTGACAAGTTCGGAAGTTCATCCAAGAACCAATAGAGAAACAATTCTCACGTAACTATGTTTTTAATTTACAGTCCAACACTTGTTTACCAAATGATAAACTATTTTGACCAATAGATGTCATTTCTCGAGCATGGAATGTTTGGAAAATTGCTCGATCGAATGGATCGTCTTGAATACTTTACGGAACCGAATTATAAAAGAACTTGTAAAAGTTTCACATGTTCGGAAATTAGTCCAACAATGAAGAGAGGAACAATTCTTACGTAAATATGTTTTTTTTTTAATTCAAACACCATTACTTGTTTACAAACTGACAAACTATTTAGACCAAATAATGCGATTTCGCGAGCGTGGAATGTTCGAAAAATTGCTCTAAAGAATAGATCGTCTTGAATACTTTCAAGAACCGAAGTTATAAAAGAAATAGCAAAAGTTTGACAAGTTCGGATGTTTCGTCCAAGAGCCAAGAGAGAAACAATTTTTACGTAAAGAAGTTTTTAATTGAAAAACCAAAACATGTTTACGAAATGAAAAACTCCTTAGACCATACGAAGCGATTTTATGGGCATGGAATGTTCGAAAAATTCTCGAAGGAATGGATCGTCTTGAATACTTTATGGTATCGAAGTTATAAAAGAACTCGTAAAAATTTGAAAAGTTCAGAAGTTCATCCAAGAACATGTAAATAGTTTTTAATTGAAAGACCAAATACTGTTTACAAAATGACAAACCATTTAGACCAAATGATGCGATTTCCCGAGCATGGAAATCTTTAAAAAACTGCCCGAAGGAATGGATCGTCTTGAATACTTTAAGGAATCGAAGTTATAAAACAACTCGTAAAAGTTTAAAATATTCGGAAGTTCGTCCAAGGACAAAGAGAGAAACAATTCCCACGTAAATAAGTTTTCAATTCAAAGACCAAATTTTTTTTCAAAATGACATACTATTTAGACCAAATGATGCGATTTCCCGAGCAAGGAATGTTTGGAACATAGCTCGAAGGAATGGATCATCATGAATACTTTCACGAACCGAAGTTAGAAAAGAAATCGTAAAAGTTTGACAAGTTCAAATGTTCATCCAAGAACCAAGAGAGAAACAATTCTTACATAAAATAAGTTTTTGACAAGTTCGGAAGTTCGTCCAAGATCTAAGAGAGAAGCAATACTCACGTAAACAAGTTTTTGACAAGTTCGAAAGTTCGTCCAAGAACCAAGAGAGAACCAATTCTCACGTAAATAAGTTTTTAATTCAGCGACCAAAACTTGTTTACAGAAAGACAAACTATTTAGACCAAATTATGTGATTTCCCGAGCATGGAATGTTCAAAAAATTGCTCAAATGAATGGATCCTCTTGAATACTTTAAGGAACCGAAGTTATAAAAAAATCGTAAAAGTTTGAAAAGTTCGGATGTTCGTCCAATAACCAAGAGAGAAACAATTCTCACGTAAATAAGTTTGTGACAAGTTTGGAAGTTCGTCCAAGAACCGAGAGTGAAACAATTCTCACGTAAATAAGTTTTTGATAAGTTCGGAAGTTCGTCAAAGAACCAAGAGGGAAACAATTCCCACGTAACTAAGTTATTAATTAACAGTCCGAAACTTGTTTACAAAATGACAAACTATTTTGACGAAATGGTGTGATTTCTTGAGCATGGAATGTTTGGAAATTTGCTCAAAGGAATGGATCGTGTTGAGTGCTTTAAGGAACCTAGGTTATAAAAGAACTCGTGAAAGTTTGACAAGTTCGAAAGTTCGTCCATTAACCAAGAGAGAAACAATCCTCACGTAAATAAGTTTTTAATGTAAAGACCAAAACTTGTTTACAAAATGACAACTATTTAGACCAAATTATGCGATTTTCTGAGCATGGAATGGTCGAAAAATTTCTAGAAGGAATGGATCCTCTTGAATACTTTCAGGAACCGAAGTTATAAAATAAATCGTAAAAGTTTGACAAGTTTGGACGTTCATCCAAGAACCAAGATCGAAACAAATCTTTCGTAAATAAGTTTTTGACAAGTTCAGATGTTCATCCAAGAACCAATAGAGAAACAATTCTCACGTAGCTATGTTTTTAATTTATAGTCCAACACTTGTTTACAAAATGATAAACTATTTTTACCAAATGATGTTATTTCTCGAGCATGGAATGTTTGGAAAATTGCTCGATCGAATGGATCGTCTTGAATACTCTAAGGAATAGAATTATAAAAGAACTTGTGAAAGGTTCACATGTTCGGAAATTAGTCCAAGAACGAAGAGAGAAACAATTCTTACGTAAATATGTTTTTGATAAGTTCGGAAGCTCGTCAATGAACCAAGAGGGAAACAATTCTCACATAACTAAGTTATTAATTAACAGTCCGAAACATGTTTACAAAATGACAAACTATTTTGACGAAATGGTGTGACTTCTCGAGCATGGAATGTTTGGAAATTTGCTTAAAGGAATGGATCGTGTTGAATGCTTTACGGAACCTAAGTTATAAAAGAACTCGTGAAAGTTTGACAAGTTTGAAAGTTTTCCCAACAACCGAAAGAGAAACAATTCTCATGTAAATAAGTTTTTGATAAGTTCGAAAGTTCTTCCAAGAACCAAGAGAGAAACAGTTCTCACGTAAATAAGTTTTTAATTCAAAGACCAAAATATTTTTCAAAAAGACAAACTATTTAGACCAAATGATGCGATTTCCCGAGCAAGGAATGTTTTGAAAATAGCACGAAGGAATGGATTGTCATGAATACTTTCGGGAACAGAAGTTATAAAAGTAATCGTAAAAGTTTGACAAGTTCAGATGTTCGTCCAAGAACCAAGAGAGAAACAATTCCTACATAAAATAAGTTTTTGACAAGTTTGGAAGTTCGTCCAAGAACTAAGAGAAAAGCAATACTCACGTAAATAAAATTTTGACAAGTTCGGAAGTTCAAGATCCAAGAGAGAATCAATTCTAACGTAAATAAGTTTTTAATTCATCGAACAAAACTTGTTTACAAAAAGACAAACCATTTAGACCAAATTATGCGATTTCCCGAGTATGGAATGGTCAAAAAATTGCTCAAAGGAATGGATCCTCTTGAACACTTTCGGGAACCGAAGTTAAAAAATAAATCATAAAAGTTTCATAAGTTCAGATGTTCGTCCAAGAACCAAGAGAGAACAATTCTTACATAAAATAAGTTTTTGACAAGTTCGGATGTTCGTCCAAGAGTTGAGAGAGAAACAATACTCACGTAAATAAGTTTTTGACAAGTTCAAAAGTTCGTCTAAGATCCAAGAAAGAACCAATTCTCACGTAAATAAGTTTTTAATTGAAAGACCAAATCCTGTTTACAAAATGACAAACCATTTAGACCAAATAATGTGATTTTTCGAGCATGGAAATCTTCGAAAAACTGCCCGAAGGAATGGATCGTCTTGAATACTTTAAGGAATTTAAGTTATAAAACAACTCGTAAAAGTTTAAAATATTCGGAAGTTCGTCCAAGGACAAAGAGAGAAACAGTTCTCACGTAAATAAGTTTTCAATTCAAAGACCAAAATATTTTTCAAAATGAAAAATATTTAAACCAAATGATGCAATTTCCCGAGCAAGGAATGTTTGGAAAATAGCTCGAAGGAATGGATCATCATGAATACTTTCAGGAACCGAAGTTATAAAAGAAATCGTAAAAGTTTGACAAGTTCAAATGTTCGTCCAAGAACCAAGAGAGAACCAATTCTTACATAAAACAAGTTTTTGACAAGTTCGGAAGTTCGTCCAAGAACTAAGAGAGAAGCAATACTCACGTAAACAAGTTTTTGACAAGTTCGAAAGTTCGTCCAGGAACCAAGAGAGAACCAATTCTCACGTAAATAAGTTTTTAATTCAGCGACCAAAACTTGTTTACAAAAAGACAAACTATTTAGACCAAATTATGCGATTTCCCGAGCATGGAATGTTCAAAAAATTGCTCAAAGGAATGGATCCTCTTGAATACTTTAAGGAACCGAAGTTATAAAAAAATCGTAAAAGTTTGAAAAGTTCGGATTTCGTCCAATAACCAAGAGAGAAACAATTCTCACGTAAATAAGTTTTTGACAAGTTTGGAAGTTCGTCCAAGAACCGAGAGTGAAACAATTCTCACGTAAATAAGTTTTTGATAAGTTCGGAAGTTCGTCAAAGAACCAAGAGGGAAACAATTCCCACGTAACTAAGTTATTAATTAACAGTCCGAAACTTGTTTACAAAATGACAAACTATTTTGACGAAATGGTGTGATTTCTTGAGCATGGAATGTTTGGAAATTTGCTCAAAGGAATGGATCGTGTTGAATGCTTTAAGGAACCTAGGTTATAAAAGAACTCGTGAAAGTTTGACAAGTTCGAAAATTCGTCCATTAACCAAGAGAGAAACAATCCTCACGTAAATAAGTTTTTAATGTAAAGACCAAAACTTGATTTCAAAATGACAACTATTTGGACCAAATTATGCGATTTCCTGAGCATGGAATGGTCGAAAAATTTCTAAAAGGAATGGATCCTCCTGAATACTTTCAGGAACCGAAGTTATAAAATAAATCGTAAAAGTTTGACAAGTTTGGACGTTCGTCCAAGAACCAAGAGCGAAACAAATCTTTCGTAAATAAGTTTTTGACAAGTTCGGATGTTCATCCAAGAACCAATAGAGAAACAATTCTCACGTAGCTATGTTTTTAATTTATAGTCCAACACTTGTTTACAAAATGATAAACTATTTTTACCAAATGATGTTATTTCTCGAGCATGGAATGTTTGGAAAATTGCTCGATCGAATGGATCGTCTTGAATACTCTAAGGAATAGAATTATAAAAGAACTTTTGAAAGGTTCACATGTTCGGAAATTAGTCCAAGAACGAAGAGAGAAACAATTCTTACGTAAATATGTTTTTGATAAGTTCGGAAGCTCGTCAATGAACCAAGAGGGAAACAATTCTCACATAACTAAGTTATTAATTAACAGTCCGAAACTTGTTTACAAAATGACAAACTATTTTGACGAAATGGTGTGACTTCTCGAGCATGGAATGTCTGGAAATTTGCTTAAAGGAATGGATCGTGTTGAATGCTTTACGGAACCTAAGTTATAAAAGAACTCGTGAAAGTTTGACATGTTCAAAAGTTTGCCCAACAACCGAAAGAGAAACAATTCTCATGTAAATAACTTTTTGATAAGTTCGAAAGTTCTTCCAAGAACCAAGAGAGAAACAGTTCTCACGTAAATAAGTTTTTAATTCAAAGACCAAAATATTTTTCAAAAAGACAAACTATTTAGACCAAATGATGCGATTTCCCGAGCAAGGAATGTTTTGAAAATAGCACGAATGAATGGATTGTCATGAATACTTTCGGGAACCGAAGTTATAAAAGTAATCGTAAAAGTTTGACAAGTTCAGATGTTCGTCCAAGAACCAAGAGATAAACAATTCCTACATAAAATAAGTTTTTGACAAGTTTGGAAGTT
Source organism: Kokia cookei (assembly GCA_039519145.1). Taxonomy (NCBI): domain Eukaryota; kingdom Viridiplantae; phylum Streptophyta; class Magnoliopsida; order Malvales; family Malvaceae; genus Kokia; species Kokia cookei. The sequence continues at coordinate 29,144,917 of CM076909.1, forward strand.
CGTCCAAGAACTAAGAGAAAAGCAATACTCACGTAAATAAGATTTTGACAAGTTCCGAAGTTCAAGATTCAAGAGAGAATCAATTCTCACGTAAATAAGTTTTTAATTCATCGAACAAAACTTGTTTACAAAAAGACAAACCATTTAGACCAAATTATGCGATTTCCCGAGTATGGAATGGTCAAAAAATTGCTCAAAGGAATGGATCCTCTTGAACACTTTCGGGAACCGAAGTTATAAAATAAATCGTAAAAGTTTCATAAGTTCAGATATTCGTCCAAGAACCAAGAGAGAACAATTCTTACATAAAATAAGTTTTTGACAAGTTCGGATGTTCGTCCAAGAGTTGAGAGAGAAACAATACTCACGTAAATAAGTTTTTGACAAGTTCAAAAGTTCGTCAAAGATCCAAGAAAGAACCAATTCTCACGTAAATAAGTTTTTAATTGAAAGACCAAATACTGTTTACAAAATGACAAACCATTTAGACCAAATAATGCGATTTTTCGAGCATGGAAATCTTCGAAAAACTGCCCGAAGGAATGGATCGTCTTGAATACTTTAAGGAATTTAAGTTATAAAACAACGCGTAAAAGTTTAAAATATTCGGAAGTTCGTCTAAGGACAAAGAGAGAAACAGTTCTCACGTAAATAAGTTTTCAATTCAAAGACCAAAATATTTTTCAAAATGAAAAAATATTTAGACCAAATGATGCGATTTCCCGAGCAAGGAATGTTTGGAAAATAGCTCGAAGGAATGGATCATCATGAATACTTTCAGGAACCGAAGTTATAAAAGAAATCGTAAAAGTTTGACAAGTTCAAATGTTCGTCCAAGAACCAAGAGAGAACCAATTCTTACATAAAATAAGTTTTTGACAAGTTCGGAAGTTCGTCCAAGAACTAAAAGAGAAGCAATACTCACGTAAACAAGTTTTTGACAAGTTCGAAAGTTCGTCCAGGAACCAAGAGAGAACCAATTCTCACGTAAATAAGTTTTTAATTCAGCGACCAAAACTTGTTTACAAAAAGACAAACTATTTAGACCAAATTATGCGATTTCCCGAGTATGGAATGTTCAAAAAATTGCTCAAAGGAATGGATCCTCTTGAATACTTTAAGGAACCGAAGTTATAAAAAAATCGTAAAAGTTTGAAAAGTTAGGATGTTCGTCCAATAACCAAGAGAGAAACAATTCTCACGTAAATAAGTTTTTGACAAGTTTGGAAGTTCGTCCAAGAACCGAGAGTGAAACAATTCTCACGTAAATAAGTTTTTGATAAGTTCGGAAGTTCGTCAAAGAACCAAGAGGGAAACAATTCCCACGTAACTAAGTTATTAATTAACAGTCCGAAACTTGTTTACAAAATGACAAACTATTTTGACGAAATGGTGTGATTTCTTGAGCATGGAATGTTTGGAAATTTGCTCAAAGGAATGGATCGTGTTGAATGCTTTAAGGAACCTAGGTTATAAAAGAACTCGTGAAAGTTTGACAAGTTCGAAAATTCGTCCATTAACCAAGAGAGAAACAATCCTCACGTAAATAAGTTTTTAATGTAAAGACCAAAACTTGATTTCAAAATGACAACTATTTGGACCAAATTATGCGATTTCCTGAGCATGGAATGGTCGAAAAATTTCTAGAAGGAATGGATCCTCTTGAATACTTTCAGGAACCGAAGTTATAAAATAAATCGTAAAAGTTTGACAAGTTTGGACGTTCGTCCAAGAACCAAGAGCGAAACAAATCTTTCGTAAATAAGTTTTTGACAAGTTCGGATGTTCATCCAAGAACCAATAGAGAAACAATTCTCACGTAGCTATGTTTTTAATTTATAGTCCAACACTTGTTTACAAAATGATAAACTATTTTTACCAAATGATGTTATTTCTCGAGCATGGAATGTTTGGAAAATTGCTCGATCGAATGGATCGTCTTGAATACTCTAAGGAATAGAATTATAATAGAACTTTTGAAAGGTTCACATGTTCGGAAATTAGTCCAAGAACGAAGAGAGAAACAATTCTTACGTAAATATGTTTTTGATAAGTTCGGAAGCTCGTCAATGAACCAAGAGGGAAACAATTCCACATAACTAAGTTATTAATTAACAGTCCGAAACTTGTTTACAAAATGACAAACTATTTTGACGAAATGGTGTGACTTCTCGAGCATGGAATGTCTGGAAATTTGCTTAAAGGAATGGATCGTGTTGAATGCTTTACGGAACCTAAGTTATAAAAGAACTCGTGAAAGTTTGACAAGTTCAAAAGTTTGCCCAACAACCGAAAGAGAAACAATTCTCATGTAAATAAGTTTTTGATAAGTTCGAAAGTTCTTCCAAGAACCAAGAGAGAAACAGTTCTCACGTAAATAAGTTTTTAATTCAAAGACCAAAATATTTTTCAAAAAGACAAACTATTTAGACCAAATGATGCGATTTCCCGAGCAAGGAATGTTTTGAAAATAGCACGAATGAATGGATTGTCATGAATACTTTCGGGAACCGAAGTTATAAAAGTAATCGTAAAAGTTTGACAAGTTCAGATGTTCGTCCAAGAACCAAGAGAGAAACAATTCCTACATAAAATAAGTTTTTGACAAGTTTGGAAGTTCGTCCAAGAAGTAAGAGAAAAGCAATACTCACGTAAATACGATTTTGACAAGTTCCGAAGTTCAAGATCCAAGAGAGAATCAATTCTCACGTAAATAAGTTTTTAATTCATCGAACAAAACTTGTTTACAAAAAGACAAACCATTTAGACCAAATTATGCGATTTCCCGAGTATGGAATGGTCAAAAAATTGCTCAAAGGAATGGATCCTCTTGAACACTTTCGGGAACCGAAGTTATAAAATAAATTGTAAAAGTTTCATAAGTTCAGATGTTCGTCCAAGAACCAAGAGAGAAACAATTCTTACATAAAATAAGTTTTTGACAAGTTCGGATGTTCGTCCAAGAGTTGAGAGAGAAACAATACTCACGTAAATAAGTTTTTGACAAGTTAAAAAGTTCGTCCAAGATCCAAGAAAGAACCAATTCTCACGTAAATAAGTTTTTAATTGAAAGACCAAATCCTGTTTACAAAATGACAAACCATTTAGACCAAATAATGCGATTTTTCAAGCATGGAAATCTTCGAAAAACTGCCCGAAGGAATGGATCGTCTTGAATACTTTAAGGAATCGAAGTTATAAAACAACTTGTAAAAGTTTAAAATGTTCGAAAGTTCGTCTAAGGACAAAGAGAGAAACAGTTCTCACGTAAATATGTTTTCAATTCAAAGACCAAAATATTTTTCAAAATGGCAAACTATTTAGACCAAATGATGCGATTTCCCAAGCAAGGAATGTTTGGAAAATAGCTCGAAGGAATGGATCATCATGAATACTTCCAGGAACCGAAGTTATAAAAGAAATCGTAAAAGTTTGATAAGTTCAAATGTTCCTCCAAGAACCAAGAGAGAAACAATTCTTACATAAAATAAGTTTTAGACAAGTTCGGAAGTTCGTCCAAGAACTAAGAGAGAAGCAATACTCACGTAAACAAGTTTTTGACAAGTTCGAAAGTTCGTCCAAGAACCAAGAGAGAACCAATTCTCACGTAAATAAGTTTCTCAGCGACCAAAACTTGTTTACAGAAAGACAAACTATTTAGACCAAATTATGGGATTTCCCGAGCATGGAATGTTCAAAAAATTGCTCAAAGGAATGGATCCTCTTGAATACTTTAAGGAACCGAAGTTATAAAAAAATCGTAAAAGTTTGAAAAGTTCGGATGTTCGTCCAATAACCAACAGAGAAACAATTCTCACGTGAATAAGTTTTTGACAAGTTTGGAAGTTCGTCAAAGAACCAAGAGGGAAACAATTCTCACGTAACTAAGTTATTAATTAACAGTCCGAAACTTGTTTACAAAATGACAAACTATTTTGACGAAATGGTGTGATTTCTCGAGCATGGAATGTTTGGAAATTTGCTCAAAGGAATGGATCGTGTTGAATGCTTTAAGGAACCTAAGTTATAAAAGAACTCGTGAAAGTTTGACAAGTTCGAAAGTTCGTCCATTAACCAAGCGAGAAACAATTCTCACGTAAATAAGTTTTTAATGTAAAGACCAAAACTTGTTTACAAAATGACAAACTATTTAGACCAAATGATGGGATTTTTCGAGCATGGATTGTTCGAAAAATTTCTAGAAGGAATAGATTATCTTGAATACTTTTTGGAAACAAAGTTATAAAAGAGATCGTAAAAGTTTGACAAGTTTAGATGTTCATCCAAGAACCAAGAGCAAAACAATTCTTTCGTAAATATGTTTTTGACAAGTTCGGAAGTTCATCCAAAACCAATAGAGAAACAATTCTCACGTAGCTATGTTTTTAATTTATAGTCCAACACTTGTTTATAAAATGATAAACTATTTTTACCAAATGATGTTATATCTCGAGCATGGAATGTTTGGAAAATTGCTCGATCGAATGGATCGTCTTGAATACTTTAAGGAATAGAATTATAAAAGAACTTGTGAAAGGTTCACATGTTCGAAAATTAGTCCAAGAACGAAGAGAGAAACATTTCTTACGTAAATATGTTTTTTTTAATTCAAACACCGTTACTTGTTTGCAAACTGACAAACTATTTAGACCAAATAATGCGATTTCCCGAGCGTGGAATGTTCGAAAAATTTCTCTAAGGAATAGATCGTCTTGAATACTTTCAAGAACCTAAGTTATAAAAGAAATAGCGAAAGTTTGACAAGTTCGGATGTTCGTCCAAGAGCCAAGAGAGAAACAATTCTTACGTAAATAAGTTTTTAATTGAAAAACCAAAACATGTTTACAAACTGAAAAACTGCTTAGACAATACGATGAGATTTTATGAGCATGGAATGTTCGAAAAATTCTCGAAGGAATGGATCGTCTTGAATACTTTATGGTACCGAAGTTATAAAAGAACTCGTAAAAGTTTGAAGAGTTCAGAAGTTCATCCAAGAACCAAGAGAGAAACAATTCTCACGTAAATAAGTTTTTAATTGAAAGACCGAATCCTATTTACAAAATGACAAACCATTTAGACCAAATGATGCGATTTCCCAAGCATGGAAATTTTCGAAAAACTGCCCGAAGGAATGGATCGTCTTGAATACTTTAAGGAATCGAAGTTATAAAACAACTCGTAAAAGTTATAAGTTTTTGACAAGTTCGGAAGTTCGTCTAAGAACTAAGAGAGAAGCAATACTCACGTAAACAAGTTTTTAACAAGTTCGAAAGTTCGTCCAATAACCAAGAGAGAACCAATTCTCACGTAAATAAGTTTTTAATTTAGCGACCAAAACTTGTTTACAGAAAGACAAACTATTTAGACCAAATTATATGATTTTCCGAGCATGGAATGTTCAAAAAATTGCTCAAAGGAATGGATCGTCTTGAATACTTTAAGGAACCGAAGTTATAAAAAAATCGTAAAAGTTTGAAAAGTTCGGATGTTCGTCCAATAACCAAGAGAGAAACAATTCTCACATGAATAAGTTTTTGACAAGTTTGGAAGTTCGTCCAAGAACCGAGAGAGAAATAATTCTCACGTAAATAAGTTTTTGATAAGTTCGGAAGTTTGTCAAAGACGAGGGAAACAATTCTCACGTAACTAAGTTATTAATTAACAGTCCGAAACTTGTTTACAAAATGACAAACTATTTTGACGAAATGGTGTGATTTCTCGAGCATGGAATGTTTGGAAATTTGCTCAAAGGAATGGATCGTGTTGAATGCTTTAAGGAACCTAAGTTATAAAAGAACTCGTGAAAGTTCGACAAGTTCGAAAGTTCATCCATTAACCAAGAGAGAAACAATTCTCACGTAAATAAGTTTTTAATGTAAAGACCAAAACTTGTTTACAAAATGACAAACTATTTAGACCAAATGATGGGATTTTTCGAGCATGGATTGTTCGAAAAATTTCTAGAAGGAATGGATTATCTTGAATACTTTTTGGAAACAAAGTTATAAAAAATCGTAAAAGTTTGACAAAGTTCGGATGTTCGTCCAATAACCAAGAGAGAAACAATTCTCACGTAAATTAGTTTTTGACAAGTTTGGAAGTTCGTCCAAGAACGGAGAGATAAACAATTCTCACGTAAATAAGTTTTTGATAAGTTCGGAAGTTCGTCAAAGAACGAAGAGAGAAACAATTCTAACGTAAATATGTTTTTTTTTAATTCAAACACCATTACTTGTTTACAAACTGACAAACTATTTAGACCAAATAATGCGATTTCCCGAGTGTGGAATGTTCGAAAAATTGCTCTAAGGAATAGATCGTCTTGAATACTTTCAAGAACCAAGTTATAAAAGCAATAGCGAAAGTTTGACAAGTTCGGATGTTCGTCCAAGAGCCAAGAGAGAAACAATTCTTAGTAAATAAGTTTTCAATTGAAAAACCAAAACATGTTTAAGAAATGACAAACTCCTTAGACCATACGATGCGATTTTTTGAGCATGGAATGTTCGAAAAATTCTCAAAGGAATGGATCGTCTTGAATACTTTATGGTACCGAAGTTATAAAAGAACTCGTAAAAGTTTGAAAAGTTCAGAAGTTCATCGAAGAACCAAGAGAGAAACAATTCTTACATAAAATAAGTTTTTCACAAGTTCGGAAGTTCGTCGAAGAACTAAGAGAGAAGCAATACTCACGTAAACAAGTTTTTGACAAGTTCGAAAGTTCGTCCAAGAACCAAGAGAGAACCAATTCTCACGTAAATAAGTTTTTAATTCAGCGACCAAAATTTGTTTACAGAAAGACAAACTATTTAGACCAAATTATGCGATTTCCCGAGCATGGAATGTTCAAAAAATTGCTCAAAGGAATGGATCCTCTTGAATACTTTAAGGAACCGAAGTTATAAAAAAATCGTAAAAGTTTGAAAAGTTCGGATGTTCGTCCAATAACCAAGAGAGAAACAATTCTCACGTGAATAAGTTTTTGACAAGTTTGGAAGTTCGTCCAAGAACCGAGAGAGAAATAATTCTCACGTAAATAAATTTTTGATAAGTTCGGGAGTTTGTCAAAGAACCACGAGGGAAACAATTCTCACGTAACTAAGTTATTAATTAACAGTCCGAAACTTGTTTACAAAATGACAAACTATTTTGACGAAATGGTGTGATTTCTCTAGCATGGAATGTTTGGAAATTTGCTCAAAGGAATGGATCGTGTTGAATGCTTTAAGGAACCTAAGTTATAAAAGAACTCGTGAAAGTTCGACAAGTTCGAAAGTTCATCCATTAACCAAGAGAGAAACAATTCTCACGTAAATAAGTTTTTAATGTAAAGACCAAAACTTGTTTACAAAATGACAAACTATTTAGACCAAATGATGGGATTTTTCGAGCATGGATTGTTCGAAAAATTTCTAGAAGGAATGGATTATCTTGAATACTTTTTGGAAACAAAGTTATAAAAAATCGTAAAAGTTTGAGAAGTTCGGATGTTCGTCCAATAACCAAGAGAGAAACAATTCTCACGTAAATTAGTTTTTGACAAGTTTGGAAGTTCGTCCAAGAACGGAGAGATAAACAATTCTCACGTAAATAAGTTTTTGATAAGTTCGGAAGTTCGTCAAAGAACGAAGAGAGAAACAATTCTAATGTAAATATGTTTTTTTTTAATTCAAACACCATTACTTGTTTACAAACTGACAAACTATTTAGACCAAATAATGCGATTTCGCGAGCGTGGAATGTTCGAAAAATTGCTCTAAGGAATAGATCGTCTTGAATACTTTCAAGAATCGAAGTTATAAAAGCAATAGCAAAAGTTTGACAAGTTCGGATGTTCGTCCAAGAGCCAAGAGAGAAACAATTCTTACGTATATAAGTTTTTAATTCAAAAACCAAAACATGGTTACGAAATGACAAACTTTTTAGACCATACGATGTGATTTTATGAGCATGGAATGTTCGAAAAATTCTCGAAGGAATGGATCGTCTTGAATACTTTATGGTACCGAAGTTATAAAAGAACTCGTAAAAGTTTGAAAAGTTCAGAAGTTCATCGAAGAACCAAGAGAGAAACAATTCTTACATAAAATAAGTTTTTCAAAAGTTCGGAAGTTCGTCGAAGAACTAAGAGAGAAGCAATACTCACGTAAACAAGTTTTTGACAAGTTCGAAAGTTCGTCCAAGAACCAAGAGAGAACCAATTCTCACGTAAATAAGTTTTTAATTCAGCGACCAAAATTTGTTTACAGAAAGACAAACTATTTAGACCAAATTATGCGATTTCCCGAGCATGGAATGTTCAAAAAATTGCTCAAAGGAATGGATCCTCTTGAATACTTTAAGGAACCGAAGTTATAAAAAATACTCACGTAAATAAGTTTTTGACAAGTTCGAAAGTTCGTCCAAGAGCTGAGAGAGAAACAATACTCACGTAAATAAGTTTTTGACAAGTTCAAAAGTTCGTCCAAGATCCAAGAGAGAACCAATTCTCACGTAAATAAGTTCTTAATTCAGCGACCAAAACTTGTTTACAAAAAGACAAACTATTTAGACCGAATTATGCGATTTCCTGATCATGAAATGTTCAAAAAATTGTTCAAAGAAATGGATCCTCTTGAATACTTTCAGGAACCGAAGTTATAAAAGAAATCGTAAAAGTTTGAAAAGTACGGATGTTCATCTAAGAAGCAAGGGAGAAACAATTCTCACGTAAATAAGTTTTTGACAAGTTTGGAAGTTCGTCCAAGAACCAAGAGAGAAACAATTCTCACGTAAATAAGTTTTTAATAAGTTTGGAAGTTCATCCATGAACCAAGAGGGAAACAATTCTCACGTAAATAAGTTTTTAATGTAAAGACCAAAACTTGTTTACAAAATGACAAACTATTTAGACCAAATGATGGGATTTTTCGAGCATGGATTGTTCGAAAAATTTCTAGAAGGAATGGATTATCTTGAATACTTTTTGCAAACAAAGTTATAAAAAATCGTAAAAGTTTGAGAAGTTCGGATGTTCGTCCAATAACCAAGAGAGAAACAATTCTCACGTAAATTAGTTTTTGACAAGTTTGGAAGTTCGTCCAAGAACGGAGAGATAAACAATTCTCACGTAAATAAGTTTTTGATAAGTTCGGAAGTTCGTCAAAGAACGAAGAGAGAAACAATTCTAATGTAAATATGTTTTTTTTTAATTCAAACACCATTACTTGTTTACAAACTGACAAACTATTTAGACCAAATAATGCGATTTCCCGAGCGTGGAATGTTCGAAAAATTGCTCTAAGGAATAGATCGTCTTGAATACTTTCAAGAATCGAAGTTATAAAAGCAATAGCAAAAGTTTGACAAGTTCGGATGTTCGTCCAAGAGCCAAGAGAGAAACAATTCTTACGTAAATAAGTTTTTAATTGGAAAACCAAAACATGTTTACGAAATGACAAACTCCTTAGACCATACGATGTGATTTTATGAGCATGGAATGTTCGAAAAATTCTCGAAGGAATGGATAGTCTTGAATACTTTATGGTACCGAAGTTATAAAAGAACTCGTAAAAGTTTGAAAAGTTCAGAAGTTCATCGAAGAACCAAGAGAGATACAATTCTCACGTAAATAAGTTTTTAATTGAAAGACCGAATCCTGTTTACAAAATGACAAACCATTTAGACCAAATGATGCGATTTCCAGAGCATGGAAATCTTCGAAAAAATGCCCGAAGGAATGGATCGTCTTGAATACTTTAAGGAATCGAAGTTATAAAACAACTCGTAAAAGTTTAAAATGTTTGAAAGTTCGTCTAAGCACAAAGAGAGAAACAGTTCTCACGTAAATAAGTTTTCAATTCAAAGACCAAAATATTTTTTAAAATGACAAACTATTTAGACCAAATGATGCGATTTCCCGAGCAAGGAATGTTTACGTAAAAGTTATAAAAGAAATCGTAAAAGTTTGACAAGTTCAAATGTTCGTCGAAGAACCAAGAGAGAAACAATTCATACATAAAATAAGTTTTTGACAAGTTCGGAAGTTCGTCTAAGAACTAAGAGAGAAGCAATACTCACGTAAACAAGTTTTTAACAAGTTCGAAAGTTCGTCCAAGAACCAAGAGAGAACCAATTCTCACGTAAATAAGTTTTTAATTCAGCGACCAAAACTTGTTTACAGAAAGACGAACTATTTAGACCAAATTATATGATTTTCCGAGCATGGAATGTTCAAAAAATTGCTCAAAGGAATGGATCCTCTTGAATACTTTAAGGAACCGAAGTTATAAAAAAATCGTAAAAGTTTGAAAAGTTCGGATGTTCGTCCAATAACCAAGAGAGAAACAATTCTCACGTGAATAAGTTTTTGACAAGTTTGGAAGTTCGTCCAAGAACCGAGAGAGAAATAATTCTCACGTAAATAAGTTTTTGATAAGTTCGGGAGTTTGTCAAAGAACCACGAGGGAAACAATTCTCACGTAACTAAGTTATTAATTAACAGTCCGAAACTTGTTTACAAAATGACCAACTATTTTGACGAAATGGTGTGATTTCTCGAGCATGGAATGTTTGGAAATTTGCTCAAAGGAATGGATCGTGTTGAATGCTTTAAGGAACCTAAGTTATAAAAGAACTCGTGAAAGTTCGACAAGTTCGAAAGTTCATCCATTAACCAAGAGAGAAACAATTCTCACGTAAATAAGTTTTTAATGTAAAGACCAAAACTTGTTTACAAAATGACAAACTATTTAGACCAAATGATGGGATTTTTCGAGCATGGATTGTTCGAAAAATTTCTAGAAGGAATGGATTATCTTGAATACTTTTTGCAAACAAAGTTATAAAAAATCGTAAAAGTTTGAGAAGTTCGGATGTTCGTCCAATAACCAAGAGAGAAACAATTCTCACGTAAATTAGTTTTTGACAAGTTTGGAAGTTCGTCCAAGAACGGAGAGATAAACAATTCTCACGTAAATAAGTTTTTGATAAGTTCGGAAGTTCGTCAAAGAACGAAGAGAGAAACAATTCTAATGTAAATATGTTTTTTTTTAATTCAAACACCATTACTTGTTTACAAACTGACAAACTATTTAGACCAAATAATGCGATTTCCCGAGCGTGGAATGTTCGAAAAATTGCTCTAAGGAATAGATCGTCTTGAATACTTTCAAGAATCGAAGTTATAAAAGCAATAGCAAAAGTTTGACAAGTTCGGATGTTCGTCCAAGAGCCAAGAGAGAAACAATTCTTACGTATATAAGTTTTTAATTTAAAAACCAAAACATGGTTACGAAATGACAAACTTTTTAGACCATACGATGTGATTTTATGAGCATGGAATGTTCGAAAAATTCTCGAAGGAATGGATCGTCTTGAATACTTTATGGTACCGAAGTTATAAAAGAACTCGTAAAAGTTTGAAAAGTTCAGAAGTTCATCGAAGAACCAAGAGAGAAACAATTCTCATGTAAATAAGTTTTTAATTGAAAGACCAAATCCTGTTTACAAAATGACAAACCATTTAGACCAAATGATGCGATTTCCAGAGCATGGAAATCTTCGAAAAACTGCCCGAAGGAATGGATCGTCTTGAATACTTTAAGGAATCGAAGTTATAAAACAACTCGTAAAAGTTTAAAATGTTTGAAAGTTCGTCTAAGGACAAAGAGAGAAACAGTTCTCACGTAAATAAGTTTTCAATTCAAAGACCAAAATATTTTTTAAAATGACAAACTATTTAGACCAAATGATGCGATTTCCCGAGCAAGGAATGTTTGGAAAATAGCTCGAAGGAATGGATCATCATGAATACTTTCAGGAACCGAAGTTATAAAAGAAATCGTAAAAGTTTGACAAGTTCAAATGTTCGTCCAAGAACCAAGAGAGAAACAATTCATACATAAAAAAAGTTTTTGACAAGTTCGGAAGTTCTTCTAAGAACTAAGAGTGAAGCAATACTCACGTAAACAAGTTTTTAACAAGTTCGAAAGTTCGTCCAATAACCAAGAGAGAACCAATTCTCACGTAAATAAGTTTTTAATTCAGCGACCAAAACTTGTTTACAGAAAGAAAAACTATTTAGACCTAATTATGCGATTTTCCGAGCATGGAATGTTCAAAAAATTGCTCAAAGGAATGGATCCTCTTGAATACTTTAAGGAACCGAAGTTATAAAAAAATCGTAAAAGTTTGAAAAGTTCGGATGTTCGTCCAATAACCAAGAGAGAAACAATTCTCACGTGAATAAGTTTTTGACAAGTTTGGAAGTTCGTCCAAGAACCGAGAGAGAAATAATTCTCACGTAAATAAATTTTTGATAAGTTCGGGAGTTTGTCAAAGAACCACGAGGGAAACAATTCTCACGTAACTAAGTTATTAATTAACAGTCCGAAACTTGTTTACAAAATGACAAACTATTTTGACGAAATGGTGTGATTTCTCTAGCATGGAATGTTTGGAAATTTGCTCAAAGGAATGGATCGTGTTGAATGCTTTAAGGAACCTAAGTTATAAAAGAACTCGTGAAAGTTCGACAAGTTCGAAAGTTCATCCATTAACCAAGAGAGAAACAATTCTCACGTAAATAAGTTTTTAATGTAAAGACCAAAACTTGTTTACAAAATGACAAACTATTTAGACCAAATGATGGGATTTTTCGAGCATGGATTGTTCGAAAAATTTCTAGAAGGAATGGATTATCTTGAATACTTTTTGGAAACAAAGTTATAAAAAATCGTAAAAGTTTGAGAAGTTCGGATGTTCGTCCAATAACCAAGAGAGAAACAATTCTCACGTAAATTAGTTTTTGACAAGTTTGGAAGTTCGTCCAAGAACGGAGAGATAAACAATTCTCACGTAAATAAGTTTTTGATAAGTTCGGAAGTTCGTCAAAGAACGAAGAGAGAAACAATTCTAATGTAAATATGTTTTTTTTTAATTCAAACACCATTACTTGTTTACAAACTGACAAACTATTTAGACCAAATAATGCGATTTCGCGAGCGTGGAATGTTCGAAAAATTGCTCTAAGGAATAGATCGTCTTGAATACTTTCAAGAATCGAAGTTATAAAAGCAATAGCAAAAGTTTGACAAGTTCGGATGTTCGTCCAAGAGCCAAGAGAGAAACAATTCTTACGTATATAAGTTTTTAATTCAAAAACCAAAACATGGTTACGAAATGACAAACTTTTTAGACCATACGATGTGATTTTATGAGCATGGAATGTTCGAAAAATTCTCGAAGGAATGGATCGTCTTGAATACTTTATGGTACCGAAGTTATAAAAGAACTCGTAAAAGTTTGAAAAGTTCAGAAGTTCATCGAAGAACCAAGAGAGAAACAATTCTTACATAAAATAAGTTTTTCAAAAGTTCGGAAGTTCGTCGAAGAACTAAGAGAGAAGCAATACTCACGTAAACAAGTTTTTGACAAGTTCGAAAGTTCGTCCAAGAACCAAGAGAGAACCAATTCTCACGTAAATAAGTTTTTAATTCAGCGACCAAAATTTGTTTACAGAAAGACAAACTATTTAGACCAAATTATGCGATTTCCCGAGCATGGAATGTTCAAAAAATTGCTCAAAGGAATGGATCCTCTTGAATACTTTAAGGAACCGAAGTTATAAAAAATACTCACGTAAATAAGTTTTTGACAAGTTCGAAAGTTCGTCCAAGAGCTGAGAGAGAAACAATACTCACGTAAATAAGTTTTTGACAAGTTCAAAAGTTCGTCCAAGATCCAAGAGAGAACCAATTCTCACGTAAATAAGTTCTTAATTCAGCGACCAAAACTTGTTTACAAAAAGACAAACTATTTAGACCGAATTATGCGATTTCCTGATCATGAAATGTTCAAAAAATTGTTCAAAGAAATGGATCCTCTTGAATACTTTCAGGAACCGAAGTTATAAAAGAAATCGTAAAAGTTTGAAAAGTACGGATGTTCATCTAAGAAGCAAGGGAGAAACAATTCTCACGTAAATAAGTTTTTGACAAGTTTGGAAGTTCGTCCAAGAACCAAGAGAGAAACAATTCTCACGTAAATAAGTTTTTGATAAGTTTGGAAGTTCATCCATGAACCAAGAGGGAAACAATTCTCACGTAACTAAGTTATTAATTAACAGTCCAAAACTTGTTTACAAAATGACCAACTATTTTGACCAAATGGTGTGATTTCTCAAGCATGGAATGTTTGGAAATTTGCTCAATGAAATGTATCGTGTTAAATGCTTTAAGGAACCTAAGTTATAAAAGAACTCGTGAAAGTTTGACAAGTTCGAAAGTTCGTCCATTAACCAAGAGAGAAACAATTATCACATAAATAAGTTTTTAATGTAAAGACCAAAACTTGTTTACAAAATGACAAACTATTTAGACCAAATGACGGGATTTTTCGAGCATGGATTGTTCGAAAAATTTCTAGAAGGAATGGATTATCTTGAATACTTTTTGGAAACAAAGTTATAAAAGAAATCGTAAAAGTTTGACAAGTTTGGATGTTCGTCCAAGAACCAAGAGCGAAACAATTCTTTCGTAAATAAGTTTTTGACAAGTTCGGAAGTTCATCCAAGAACAATAGAGAAACAATTCTCACGTAACTATGTTTTTAATTTACAGTCCAACACTTGTTTACCAAATGATAAACTATTTTGACCAAATGATTTTATTTCTCGAGCATGGATGTTTGGAAAATTGCTCGATCGAATGGATCGTCTTGAATACTTTAAGGAACCGAATTATAAAAGAATTTGTAAAAGTTTCACATGTTCGAAAATTAGTCCAAGAACGAAGAGAGAAACAATTCTTACGTAAATATGTTTTTTTAATTCAAACACCATTACTTGTTTACAAACTGACAAACTATTTAGACCAAATAATGCGATTTCCCGAGCGTGGAATGTTCGAAAAATTGCTCTAAGGAATAGATCGTCTTGAATACTTTCAAGAATCGAAGTTATAAAAGAAATAGCAAAAGTTTGACAAGTTCGGATGTTCGTCCAAGAGCCAAGAGAGAAACAATTCTTACGTAAATAAGTTTTTAATTGAAAAACCAAAACATGTTTACGAAATGACAAACTCCTTAGACCATACGATGTGATTTTATGAGCATGGAATGTTCGAAAAATTCTCGAAGGAATGGATCGTCTTGAATATGGTACCGAAGTTATAAAAGAACTCGTAAAAGTTTGAAAAGTTCAGAAGTTCATCGAAGAACCAAGAGAGAAACAATTCTCACGTAAATAAGTTTTTAATTGAAAGACCAAATGATGCGATTTCCAGAGCATGGAAATCTTCGAAAAACTGCCCGAAGGAATGGATCGTCTTCGTTCAAGAACCAAGAAAGAAACAATTCTTACATAAAATAAGTTTTTGACAAGTTCGAAAGTTCGTCCAAGAACTAAGAGAGAAGCAATACTCACGTAAACAAGTTTTTGATAAGTTCGAAAGTTCGTCCAAGAACCAAGAGAGAACCAATTCTCACGTAAATAAGTTTTTAATTCAGCGACCAAAACTTGTTTACAGAAAGACAAACTATTTAGACCAAATTATGCGATTTTCCGAGCATGGAATGTTCAAAAAATTGCTCAAAGGAATGGATCCTCTTGAATACTTTAAGGAACCGAAGTTATAAAAAAATCGTAAAAGTTTGAAAAGTTTGGATGTTCGTCCAATAACCAAGAGAGAAACAATTCTCACGTGAATAAGTTTTTGACAAGTTTGGAAGTTCGTCCAAGAACCGAGAGAGAAATAATTCTCACGTAAATAAGTTTTTGATAAGTTCGGAAGTTTGTCAAAGAACCACGAGGGAAACAATTCTCACGTAACTAAGTTATTAATTAACAGTCCGAAACTTGTTTACAAAATGACAAACTATTTTGACGAAATGGTGTGATTTCTCGAGCATGGAATGTTTGGAAATTTGCTCAAAGGAATGGATCGTGTTGAATGCTTTACGGAACCTTAGTTATAAAAGAACTCGTGAAAGTTTTACAAGTTCGAAAATTTGCCCAACAACAGAAAGAGAAACAATTCTCATGTAAATAAGTTTTTGATAAGTTCGAAAGTTCGTCCAAGAACCAAGAGAGAAACAATTCTTACATAAAATAAGTTTTTGACCAGTTCGGAAGTTCGTCCAAGAACTAAGAGAAAAGCAATACTCACGTAAATAATATTTTGACAAGTTTGGAAGTTCGTTCAAGATCCAAGAGATAATCAATTCTCACGTAAATAAGTTTTTAATTCAGCGAACAAAACTTGTTTACAAAAAGACAAACTATTTAGACCAAATTATGCGATTTCTTGAGCATGGAATGGGCAAAAAATTGCACAAAGGAATGGATCCTCTTGAACACTTTCGGGAACCGAAGTTATAAAATAAATCGTAAAAGTTTCATAAGTTTAGATGTTTGTCCAAGAACCAAGAGAGAAACAATTCTTACATAAAATAAGTTTTTGACAAGTTCGGAAGTTCGTCCAAGAGCTGAGAGAGAAACAATACTCACATAAATAAGTTTTTGACAAGTTCAAAAGTTCGTCCAAGATCCAAGAGAGAACCAATTCAGCGACCAAAACTTGTTTACAAAAAGACAAACTATTTAGACCGAATTATGCGATTTCCTGATCATGGAATGTTCAAAAAATTGTTCAAAGAAATGGATCCTCAAAGAAATGGATCCTCTTGAATACTTTCAGGAACCGAAGTTATAAAAGAAATCGTAAAAGTTTGAAAAGTACGGATGTTCATCTAAGAAGCAAGAGAGAAACAATTCTCACGTAAATAAGTTTTTGACAAGTTTGGAAGTTCGTCCAAGAACCAAGAGAGAAACAATTCTCACGTAAATAAGTTTTTGATAAGTTTGGAAGTTCATCCATGAACCAAGAGGGAAACAATTCTCACGTAACTAAGTTATTAATTAACAGTCCAAAACTTGTTTACAAAATGACCAACTATTTTGACCAAATGGTGTGATTTCTCAAGCATGGAATATTTGAAAATTTGCTCAAAGGAATGGATCGTGTTGAATGCTTTAAGGAACCTAAGTTATAAAAGAACTCGTGAAAGTTTGACAAGTTCGAAAGTTCGTCCATTAACCAAGAGAGAAACAATTATCACGTAAATAAGTTTTTAATGTAAAGACCAAAACTTGTTTACAAAATGACAAACTATTTAGACCAAATGATGGGATTTTCCGAGCATGGATTGTTCGAAAAATTTCTAGAAGGAATGGATTATCTTGAATACTTTTTGGAAACAAAGTTATAAAAGAAATCGTAAAAGTTTGACAAGTTTGGATGTTCGTCCAAGAACCAAGAGCGAAACAATTCTTTCGTAAATAAGTTTTTGACAAGTTCGGAAGTTCATCCAAGAACAATAGAGAAACAATTCTCACGTAACTATGTTTTTAATTTACAGTCCAACACTTGTTTACAAAATGATAAACTATTTTGACCAAATGATGTTATTTCTCGAGCATGGAATGTTTGGAAAATTGCTCGATCGAATGGATCGTCTTGAATACTTTAAGGAACCGAATTATAAAAGAATTTGTAAAAGTTTCACATGTTCGGAAATTAGTCCAAGAACGAAAAGAGAAACAATTCTTACGTAAATATGTTTTTTTTAATTCAAACACCATTACTTGTTTACAAACTGACAAACTATTTAGACCAAATAATGCGATTTCCCGAGCGTGGAATGTTCGAAAAATTGCTCTAAGGAATAGATCGTCTTGAATACTTTCAAGAACCTAAGTTATAAAAGAAATAGCGAAAGTTTGACAAGTTCGGAAGTTCATCCAAGAGCCAAGAGAGAAACAATTCTTACGTAAATAAGTTTTTAATTGAAAAACAAACCAAAACATGTTTACAAAATGAAAAACTCCTTAGACAATACGATGCGATTTTATGAGCATGGAATGTTCGAAAAATTCTCGAAGGAATGGATCGTATTGAATACTTTATGGTACCGAAGTTATAAAAGAACTCGTAAAAGTTTGAAAAGTTCAGAAGTTCATCGAAGAACCAAGAGAGAAACAATTCTCACTTAAATAAGTTTTTAATTGAAAGACCAAATCCTGTTTACAAAATGACAAACCATTTAGACCAAATGATGCGATTTCCCGAGCATGGAAATATTCGAAAAACTGAACGAAGAAATGGATCGTCTTGAATACTTTAAGGAATCGAAGTTATAAAACAAATCGTAAAAGTTTTACAAGTTCGGGTGTTCGTCCAAGAACCAGAAGAGAAACAATTCTCACGTAAATAAGTTTTTAATTCAAAGACCAACAGTTGTATACAAAATTAAAAACTATTTGAACCAACTGATGTGATTATTAGAAAATTGCTTGACGGAATGGATCATCTTGAAAACTTTAAGGAACTGAAGTTATAAAATAACTCGTAAAAGTTTAACAAGTTCGAAAGTTCGGCCAAGAACCAATAGACAAATGATTCTCATGTAACTAAGTTTTTAAATCAAAGACCAAAAGCTGTTTACTAAATGTCAAACTATTTGGACCAAATGAGGCGATTTCCCGAACGTGGAATGTTTGGAAAATTTCTTGAAGGAATGGATCATCTTGAATAATTTAGGGAACCATAGTTATCAAAGAACTCGTAAATGTTTGACAAGTTCGGAAGTTCGTCCAAGAACCAAGAGAGAAACAATTCTCAGGTGAATAAGTTTTAAATTCAAAGACCAAAAGTTGTTTACAAAATGACAAATTATTTGGACCAGATTATGCTAATGTTCTGAATATTACATGAATGAATGGATCGTCTTGAATACTATAAGAAACCGATGTTATAAAAGAAATCGTAAAAGTTTGACAAGTTCAGAAGCTCGGTCGAGAATCAATAGACAAATAAATCTCACATGAATAAGTTTTTAAATCGAAGACCAAAAGTTCTTTCACAAAATGAGAAACTATTTGGACGAAAAGATGCGATTTCCCGAGCATAGAATGTTCGAAAAATTGCTCGAAAGAATGGATATACTTTAAGGTATCGAAGTTATAAAAGAACTTTTAAAGTTTGACAAGTTCGGAGGTTCATCCAAGAACCAATAGACAAACAATTCTTACGCAAATAAGTTTTTAATTGAAAGACCAAAAGTTGTTTACAAATATCATAAACTATTTAGATCATATGATACGAGTCCCCGAGCATGGAATGTTTGGAAAATTGCTTGAAGGAATGGATCATCTTGAATACTTTAAGGAACCGAAGTTATTCAAGAACTCGTACAAGTTTGGAAGATTGTCCAAAAACCAAGAGAGAATCAATTCTCATGTAAATAAGTTTTTAATTCAAAGACCAAAAGTTACTTACAAAATGACAAACTATTTGGACGAAAAGATGCGATTTCCTGAACATTGAATGTTCGAAAAATTGCTGGAAGGAATGGATCATCTAGAATACTTTAAGGAACCGAAGTTATAAAAAATCTCATAAAAGTTGGACAAGTTCGAAAGTTCATCCAAGAACCAACAGAGAAACAATTCTCACGTAAATAAGTTTTTAATTCAAAGACCAAAAGTTGTTTACAAAATGACAAACTATTTTGGACCAAATTATGCGAATGTTCTGAAAATTGCTCGAAGGAATGGATCGTCATGATACTTTAAGTTATCGAAGTTATAAAAGAACTTGTAAAAGTTTGGCAAGTTCGGAGGTTCATCCAAGAACCAATAGACAAACAATTCTTACGTAAATAAGTTTTTAATTGAAAGACCAAAAGTTGTTTACAAATATCATAAACTATTTAGATCATATGATGCGATTCCCCGAGCATGGAATGTTTGGAAAATTGCTTGAAGGAATGGATCATCTTGAATACTTTAAGGGACCGAAGTTACTCAAGAACTCGTACAAGTTTGGAAGTTTGTCCAAAAACCAAGAGATAAACAATTCTCATGTAAATAAGTTTTTAATTCAAAGACCAAAAGTTATTTACAAAATGACAAACTATTTGGACGAAAAGATGCGATTTCCTGAACATTGAATGTTCGGAAAATTGCTGGAAGGAATGGATCATCTTGAATACTTTAAGGAACTGAAGTTATAAAAAATCTCATAAAAGTTTGACAAGTTCGAAAGTTCATCCAAGAACCAACAGAGAAACAATTCTCACTTAAATAAGTTTTTAATTCAAAGACCAAAAGTTGTTTACAATATGACAAACTATTTTGGACCAAATTATGCGAATGTTCTGAAAACTGCTCGAAGGAATGGATCGTCATTAATGCTTTAAGGGACCGATGCTATAGAAGAAGTCGTAAAATTTTGACAACTTCGAAAGCTCGGCCAAGAACCAAAGGAGAAACTATTCTCGCGTAAATAACTTTTTAAATCAAAGACCAAAAGTTGTTTACAAAATGAATAACTGTTTGAACAAAATGATGCTCTTTGCCGAGCATGGAATGTTCGGGAAATTACTCGAAGGAATGGACCGTCTTGAATACTTTAAGGAACCAAAGTTATTCAAGAGCTCGTAAAAGTTTGACAAGTTTCGTCCAAGAACCAAGAGAGAAAAAATTCTACGTAAATAGGTTTTTAATTCAAAGACCAAAAGTTGTTTACAAAATAACAAATTATTTGGACCAAATGATGCGATTTCCCGAACATTGCAAGTTCGAAACATTGCTCGATGGAATGGATCAACCTGAATACTTTAAGGAACCGAAGTTATTCAATAACTTTTACTAGTTTGACAAGTTTGCATGTTAGTCCCAGAGCCAAGAGAGAATCAATTCTCACGTAAATAACTTTTTAAATCAAAGACCAAAAGTTATTTACAAATGACAAACTATTTATTCCAAATTATGTGATTTCCTGAACAAATGGTTAGAAAATTGCCCGAAGGGATGGACCGTCTTGAATACTTTACGGAATTGATGTTATAAAAGAACTCGTAAAAGTTTGACAAGTTCGGAAGTTCATCCCAGAACAAAGAGAGAAAGAATTCTGACGTAAATAAGTTTTTAATTCAAAGACCGAAAGTTGTTTACAAAATGACAAACTATATGGACCAAATTATGCGAATGTTCTGAAAATTGCGTGAAGGAATGGATCGTCTTAATACTTTAAGGAATAGATGTTATAAAAGAAATCGTGAAAGTTTGACAAGTTCGGGAAGTTCGGCCAACAACAAATATAGAAACAATTCTCACGTAAAAAAGTTTTTATTTTAAAGACCAAAGGTTTTTTACAAAATGACAAACTATATGGTTCAAAAGATTCGATTTCCCGAGCATGGAATGCTCGGAAAATTGCTCGAAGGAATGGACCGTCTTGATACTTCAAGGAACCGAAGTTATAAAAGAACTCGTAATAGTTTGACAAGTTCGGAAGTTCGTCCAAGAACCAATTGACAAAAAATTCTCACGTAAATAAGTTTTTAACTTAAAGACCAAAAGTTGTTTACAAAATGAGAAAAAATTTGGACCAAATGATGCGATTTACCAACCATGAAATGTTCGAAAAATTTCTTTAAGGAATGGATCGTCTTGAATACTTTAAGGAACCGAAGTTATATAAGAACCCGTAAAAGTTTAGTTTGACAAGTTCAAAAGTTCATCTAAGAACCAAGAGAGAAACAATTCTCACGTAAATAAGTTTTAATTCAAAGACCAAAAGTTGGTTACAACATGAGAAACTATTTTGACCAAATGATGCGATTTCCTGGGCACAAAATGTTTGAAAAATTGCTGGAAGGAATGGAACGTCTAGAATACTTTAATGAACCGAACTTATAAAAGAGCTTGTAAAAGTTTTACAAGTTCAGAAGTTCGGCCAATAACAAATAAACAAACAATTCTCACGTAAATAAGTTGTTTACAAAACCGCAAACTATTTAGACAAAATGATACGATTCCCCGAGCATGGAATGTTCAAAAAATTACTCGAAGGAATGGATCGTCTTGAATACTTTAAGAAACCGAAGTTATAAAAGAACTCGTAAAAGTTTTACAAGTTCGGGTGTTCGTCCAAGAACCAAAAGAGAAACAATTCTCACGTAAATAAGTTTTTAATTCAATGACCAACAGTTGTATACAAAATTAAAAACTATTTGAACCAACTGATGTGATTGTTAGAAAATTGCTTGACGGAATGGATCATCTTGAAAACTTTAAGGAACAGAAGTTATAAAATAACTCGTAAAAGTTTAACAAGTTCGAAAGTTCGGCCAAGAACCAATAGACAAATGATTCTCACGTAAATAAGTTTTTAAATCAAAGACCAAAAGCTGTTTACTAAATGTCAAACTATTTGGACCAAATGAGGCGATTTCCCGAGCGTGGAATGTTTGGAAAATTTCTTGAAGGAATGGATCATCTTGAGTAATTTAAGGAATCGAAGTTATCAAAGAACTCGTAAATGTTTGACAAGTTCGGAAGTTCATCCAAGAACCAAGAGAGAAACAATTCTCAGGTGAATAAGTTTTTAATTCAAAGACCAAAAGTTGTTTACAAAATGACAAACTATTTGGACCAGATTATGCTAATGTTCTGAATATTACATGAATGAATGGATCGTCTTGAATACTATAAGAAACCGATGTTATAAAAGAAATCGTAAAAGTTTGACAAGTTCGGAAGCTCGGTCGAGAACCAATAGACAAATAAATCTCACATGAATAAGTTTTTAAATCGAAGACCAAAAGTTCTTTCACAAAATGACAAACTATTTGGATGAAAAGATGCGATTTCCCGAGCATAGAATGTTCAAAAAATTGCTCGAAGGAATGGATCGTCATGATACTTTAAGGTATCGAAGTTAAATAAGAACTTGTAAAAGTTTGACAAGTTCGAAGGTTCATCCAAGAACCAATAGACAAACAATTCTTACGTAAATAAGTTTTTAATTGAAAGACCAAAAGTTGTTTACAAATATCATAAACTATTTAGATCATATGATGCGATTCCCCGAGCATGGAATGTTTGGAAAATTGCTTGAAGGAATGGATCATCTTGAATACTTTAAGGAACCGAAGTTATTCAAGAACTCGTACAAGTTTGGAAGATTGTCCAAAAACCAAGAGAGAATCAATTCTCATGTAAATAAGTTTTTAATTCAAAGACCAAAAGTTATTTACAAAATGACAAACTATTTGGACGAAAAGGTGCGATTTCCTGAACATTGAATGTTCGGAAAATTACTGGAAGGAATGGATCATCTTGAATACTTTAAGGAACCGAAGTTATAAAAAATCTCATAAATGTTTGACAAGTTCGAAAGTTCATCCAAGAACCAACAGAGAAACAATTCTCACGTAAATAAGTTTTTAATTCAAAGACCAAAAGTTGTTTACAAAATGACCAAAAGTTATTTATGCGAATGTTCTGAAAATTGCTCGAAGGAATGGATCATCATTAATGCTTTAAGGGACCGATGCTATAGAAGAACTCATAAAAGTTTGACAAGTTCGAAAGCTCGGCTAAGAACCAAGGGAGAAACTATTCTCGCGTAAATAACTTTTCAAATCAAAGACCAAAAGTTGTTTAGAAAATGAATAACTGTTTGGACAAAATGATGCTCTTTGCCGAGCATGGAATGTTCGGGAAATTACTCGAAGGAATGGACCGTCTTGAAGACTTTAAGGAACCAAAGTTATTCAAGAGCTCGTAAAAGTTTGACAAGTTTCGTCCAAGAACCAAGAGAGAAACAATTCTACGTAAATAGGTTTTTAATTCAAAGACCAAAAGTTGTTTACAAAATAACAAATTATTTGAACCAAATGATGCGATTTCCCGAACATTGAAAGTTCGAAACATTGCTCGATGGAATGGATCATCTTGAATACTTTAAGGAACCGAAGTTATTCAACAACTTATACTAGTTTGACAAGTTTGCAAGTTAGTCCCAGAACCAAGAGAGAATCAATTCTCACGTAAATAACTTTTTAATTCAAAGACCAAAAGTTGTTTACAAAATGACAAACTATTTATTCCAAATTATGTGATTTCCTGAACAAATGGTTAGAAAATTGCCCGAAGGGGTGGACCGTCTTGAATACTTTAAGGAATTGATGTTATAAAAGAACTCGTAAAAGTTTGACAAGTTCGGAAGTTCATCCCAGAACAAAGAGAGAAAGAATTCTGATGTAAATAAGTTTTTAATTCAAAGACCGAAAGTTGTTTACAAAATGACAAACTATATGGACCAAATTAGGCGAATGTTCTGAAAATTGCATGAAGGAATGGATCGTCTTAATACTTTAAGGAACAGATGTTATAAAAGAAATCGTGAAAGTTTGACAAGTTCGGGAAGTTCGGCCAACAACAAATATAGAAACAATTCTCACGTAAAAAAGTTTTTATTTTAAAGACCAAAGGTTTTTTACAAAATGACAAACTATATGGTTCAAAAGATTCGATTTCCCGAGCATGGAATGCTCGGAAAATTGCTCGAAGGAATGGACCGTCTTGATACTTCAAGGAACCGAAGTTATAAAAGAACTCGTAATAGTTTGACAAGTTCGGAAGTTCGTCCAAGAACCAATTGACAAAAAATTCTCACGTAAATAAGTTTTTAACTTAAAGACCAAAAGTTGTTTACAAAATGAGAAACAATTTGGACCAAATGATGCGATTTACCAACCATGAAATGTTCGAAAAATTTCTTTAAGGAATGGATCGTCTTGAATACTTTAAGGAACCGAAGTTATATAAGAACCCGTAAAAGTTTAGTTTGACAAGTTCAAAAGTTCATCCAAGAACCAAGAGAGAAACAATTCTCACGTAAATAAGTTTTAATTCAAAGACCAAAAGTTGGTCACAACATGAGAAACTATTTTGACCAAATGATGCGATTTCCTGGGCACAAAATGTTTGAAAAATTGCTGGAAGGAATGGAACGTCTAGAATACTTTAATGAACCGAACTTATAAAAGAGCTTGTAAAAGTTTTACAAGTTCAGAAGTTCGGCCAATAACAAATAAACAAACAATTCTCACGTAAATAAGTTGTTTACAAAACCGCAAACTATTTAGACAAAATGATACGATTCCCCGAGCATGGAATGTTCAAAAAATTACTCGAAGGAATGGATCGTCTTGAATACTTTAAGAAACCGAAGTTATAAAAGAACTCGTAAAAGTTTTACAAGTTCGGGTGTTCGTCCAAGAACCAATAGACAAATGATTCTCACGTAAATAAGTTTTTAAATCAAAGACCAAAAGCTGTTTACTAAATGTCAAACTATTTGGACCAAATGAGGCGATTTCCCGAGCGTGGAATGTTTGGAAAATTTCTTGAAGGAATGGATCATCTTGAGTAATTTAAGGAATCGAAGTTATCAAAGAACTCGTAAATGTTTGACAAGTTCGGAAGTTCGTCCAAGAACCAAGAGAGAAACAATTCTCAGGTGAATAAGTTTTTAATTCAAAGACCAAAAGTTGTTTACAAAATGACAAACTATTTGGACCAGATTATGCTAATGTTCTGAATATTACATGAATGAATGGATCGTCTTGAATACTATAAGAAACCGATGTTATAAAAGAAATCGTAAAAGTTTGACAAGTTCGGAAGCTCGGTCGAGAACCAATAGACAAATAAATCTCACATGAATAAGTTTTTAAATCGAAGACCAAAAGTTCTTTCACAAAATGACAAACTATTTGGATGAAAAGATGCGATTTCCCGAGCATAGAATTTTCAAAAAATTACTCGAAGGAATGGATCGTCATGATACTTTAAGGTATCGAAGTTAAATAAGAACTTGTAAAAGTTTGACAAGTTCGAAGGTTCATCCAAGAACCAATAGACAAACAATTCTTACGTAAATAAGTTTGGAATGTTTGGAAAATTGCTTGAAGGAATGGATCATCTTGAATACTTTAAGGAACCGAAGTTATTCAAGAACTCGTACAAGTTTGGAAGATTGTCCAAAAACCAAGAGAGAATCAATTCTCATGTAAATAAGTTTTTAATTCAAAGACCAAAAGTTATTTACAAAATGACAAACTATTTGGACGAAAAGGTGCGATTTCCTGAACATTGAATGTTCGGAAAATTACTGGAAGGAATGGATCATCTTGAATACTTTAAGGAACCGAAGTTATAAAAAATCTCATAAATGTTTGACAAGTTCGAAAGTTCATCCAAGAACCAACAGAGAAACAATTCTCACGTAAATAAGTTTTTAATTCAAAGACCAAAAGTTGTTTACAAAATGACCAAAAGTTATTTATGCGAATGTTCTGAAAATTGCTCGAAGGAATGGATCATCATTAATGCTTTAAGGGACCGATGCTATAGAAGAACTCATAAAAGTTTGACAAGTTCGAAAGCTCGGCTAAGAACCAAGGGAGAAACTATTCTCGCGTAAATAACTTTTCAAATCAAAGACCAAAAGTTGTTTAGAAAATGAATAACTGTTTGGACAAAATGATGCTCTTTGCCGAGCATGGAATGTTCGGGAAATTACTCGAAGGAATGGACCGTCTTGAAGACTTTAAGGAACCAAAGTTATTCAAGAGCTCGTAAAAGTTTGACAAGTTTCGTCCAAGAACCAAGAGAGAAACAATTCTACGTAAATAGGTTTTTAATTCAAAGACCAAAAGTTGTTTACAAAATAACAAATTATTTGAACCAAATGATGCGATTTCCCGAACATTGAAAGTTCGAAACATTGCTCGATGGAATGGATCATCTTGAATACTTTAAGGAACCGAAGTTATTCAACAACTTATACTAGTTTGACAAGTTTGCAAGTTAGTCCCAGAACCAAGAGAGAATCAATTCTCACGTAAATAACTTTTTAATTCAAAGACCAAAAGTTGTTTACAAAATGACAAACTATTTATTCCAAATTATGTGATTTCCTGAACAAATGGTTAGAAAATTGCCCGAAGGGGTGGACCGTCTTGAATACTTTAAGGAATTGATGTTATAAAAGAACTCGTAAAAGTTTGACAAGTTCGGAAGTTCATCCCAGAACAAAGAGAGAAAGAATTCTGATGTAAATAAGTTTTTAATTCAAAGACCGAAAGTTGTTTACAAAATGACAAACTATATGGACCAAATTAGGCGAATGTTCTGAAAATTGCATGAAGGAATGGATCGTCTTAATACTTTAAGGAACAGATGTTATAAAAGAAATCGTGAAAGTTTGACAAGTTCGGGAAGTTCGGCCAACAACAAATATAGAAACAATTCTCACGTAAAAAAGTTTTTATTTTAAAGACCAAAGGTTTTTTACAAAATGACAAACTATATGGTTCAAAAGATTCGATTTCCCGAGCATGGAATGCTCGGAAAATTGCTCGAAGGAATGGACCGTCTTGATACTTCAAGGAACCGAAGTTATAAAAGAACTCGTAATAGTTTGACAAGTTCGGAAGTTCGTCCAAGAACCAATTGACAAAAAATTCTCACGTAAATAAGTTTTTAACTTAAAGACCAAAAGTTGTTTACAAAATGAGAAACAATTTGGACCAAATGATGCGATTTACCAACCATGAAATGTTCGAAAAATTTCTTTAAGGAATGGATCGTCTTGAATACTTTAAGGAACCGAAGTTATATAAGAACCCGTAAAAGTTTAGTTTGACAAGTTCAAAAGTTCGTCCAAGAACCAAGAGAGAAACAATTCTCACGTAAATAAGTTTTAATTCAAAGACCAAAAGTTGGTCACAACATGAGAAACTATTTTGACCAAATGATGCGATTTCCTGGGCACAAAATGTTTGAAAAATTGCTGGAAGGAATGGAACGTCTAGAATACTTTAATGAACCGAACTTATAAAAGAGCTTGTAAAAGTTTTACAAGTTCAGAAGTTCGGCCAATAACAAATAAACAAACAATTCTCACGTAAATAAGTTGTTTACAAAACCGCAAACTATTTAGACAAAATGATACGATTCCCCGAGCATGGAATGTTCAAAAAATTACTCGAAGGAATGGATCGTCTTGAATACTTTAAGAAACCGAAGTTATAAAAGAACTCGTAAAAGTTTTACAAGTTCGGGTGTTCGTCCAAGAACCAATAGACAAATGATTCTCACGTAAATAAGTTTTTAAATCAAAGACCAAAAGCTGTTTACTAAATGTCAAACTATTTGGACCAAATGAGGCGATTTCCCGAGCGTGGAATGTTTGGAAAATTTCTTGAAGGAATGGATCATCTTGAGTAATTTAAGGAATCGAAGTTATCAAAGAACTCGTAAATGTTTGACAAGTTCGAAAGTTCGTCCAAGAACCAAGAGAGAAACAATTCTCAGGTGAATAAGTTTTTAATTCAAAGACCAAAAGTTGTTTACAAAATGACAAACTATTTGGACCAGATTATGCTAATGTTCTGAATATTACATGAATGAATGGATCGTCTTGAATACTATAAGAAACCGATGTTATAAAAGAAATCGTAAAAGTTTGACAAGTTCGGAAGCTCGGTCGAGAACCAATAGACAAATAAATCTCACATGAATAAGTTTTTAAATCGAAGACCAAAAGTTCTTTCACAAAATGACAAACTATTTGGATGAAAAGATGCGATTTCCCGAGCATAGAATGTTCAAAAAATTGCTCGAAGGAATGGATCGTCATGATACTTTAAGGTATCGAAGTTAAATAAGAACTTGTAAAAGTTTGACAAGTTCGAAGGTTCATCCAAGAACCAATAGACAAACAATTCTTACGTAAATAAGTTTTTAATTGAAAGACCAAAAGTTGTTTACAAATATCATAAACTATTTAGATCATATGATGCGATTCCCCGAGCATGGAATGTTTGGAAAATTGCTTGAAGGAATGGATCATCTTGAATACTTTAAGGAACCGAAGTTATTCAAGAACTCGTACAAGTTTGGAAGATTGTCCAAAAACCAAGAGAGAATCAATTCTCATGTAAATAAGTTTTTAATTCAAAGACCAAAAGTTATTTACAAAATGACAAACTATTTGGACGAAAAGGTGCGATTTCCTGAACATTGAATGTTCGGAAAATTACTGGAAGGAATGGATCATCTTGAATACTTTAAGGAACCGAAGTTATAAAAAATCTCATAAATGTTTGACAAGTTCGAAAGTTCATCCAAGAACCAACAGAGAAACAATTCTCACGTAAATAAGTTTTTAATTCAAAGACCAAAAGTTGTTTACAAAATGACCAAAAGTTATTTATGCGAATGTTCTGAAAATTGCTCGAAGGAATGGATCATCATTAATGCTTTAAGGGACCGATGCTATAGAAGAACTCATAAAAGTTTGACAAGTTCGAAAGCTCGGCTAAGAACCAAGGGAGAAACTATTCTCGCGTAAATAACTTTTTAAATCAAAGACCAAAAGTTGTTTAGAAAATGAATAACTGTTTGGACAAAATGATGCTCTTTGCCGAGCATGGAATGTTCGGGAAATTACTCGAAGGAATGGACCGTCTTGAAGACTTTAAGGAACCAAAGTTATTCAAGAGCTCGTAAAAGTTTGACAAGTTTCGTCCAAGAACCAAGAGAGAAACAATTCTACGTAAATAGGTTTTTAATTCAAAGACCAAAAGTTGTTTACAAAATAACAAATTATTTGAACCAAATGATGCGATTTCCCGAACATTGAAAGTTCGAAACATTGCTCGATGGAATGGATCATCTTGAATACTTTAAGGAACCGAAGTTATTCAACAACTTATACTAGTTTGACAAGTTTGCAAGTTAGTCCCAGAACCAAGAGAGAATCAATTCTCACGTAAATAACTTTTTAATTCAAAGACCAAAAGTTGTTTACAAAATGACAAACTATTTATTCCAAATTATGTGATTTCCTGAACAAATGGTTAGAAAATTGCCCGAAGGGGTGGACCGTCTTGAATACTTTAAGGAATTGATGTTATAAAAGAACTCGTAAAAGTTTGACAAGTTCGGAAGTTCATCCCAGAACAAAGAGAGAAAGAATTCTGATGTAAATAAGTTTTTAATTCAAAGACCGAAAGTTGTTTACAAAATGACAAACTATATGGACCAAATTAGGCGAATGTTCTGAAAATTGCATGAAGGAATGGATCGTCTTAATACTTTAAGGAACAGATGTTATAAAAGAAATCGTGAAAGTTTGACAAGTTCGGGAAGTTCGGCCAACAACAAATATAGAAACAATTCTCACGTAAAAAAGTTTTTATTTTAAAGACCAAAGGTTTTTTACAAAATGACAAACTATATGGTTCAAAAGATTCGATTTCCCGAGCATGGAATGCTCGGAAAATTGCTCGAAGGAATGGACCGTCTTGATACTTCAAGGAACCGAAGTTATAAAAGAACTCGTAATAGTTTGACAAGTTCGGAAGTTCGTCCAAGAACCAATTGACAAAAAATTCTCACGTAAATAAGTTTTTAACTTAAAGACCAAAAGTTGTTTACAAAATGAGAAACAATTTGGACCAAATGATGCGATTTACCAACCATGAAATGTTCGAAAAATTTCTTTAAGGAATGGATCGTCTTGAATACTAAAAGGAACCGAAGTTATATAAGAACCCGTAAAAGTTTAGTTTGACAAGTTCGAAAGTTCATCCAAGAACCAAGAGAGAAACAATTCTCACGTAAATAAGTTTTAATTCAAAGACCAAAAGTTGGTCACAACATGAGAAACTATTTTGACCAAATGATGCGATTTCCTGGGCACAAAATGTTTGAAAAATTGCTGGAAGGAATGGAACGTCTAGAATACTTTAATGAACCGAACTTATAAAAGAGCTTGTAAAAGTTTTACAAGTTCAAAAGTTTGGCCAATAACAAATAAACAAACAATTCTCACGTAAATAAGTTTACAAAACCACAAACTATTTAGACAAAATGATACGATTCCTCGAGCATGGAATGTTCAGAAAATTACTCGAAGGAAAGACAAAAAGTTTTTTACAAAATGAGAAACTATTTGGACGAAAAGATGCGATTTCCCGTGCATAGAATGTTCGAAAAATTGCTCGAAGGAATGGATCGTCATGATACTTTAAGGTATCGAATTATAAAAGAACTTGTAAAAGTTTGACAAGTTCGGAAGTTCATCCAAGAACCAATAGACAAACAATTCTCACGTAAAAAAGTTTTTAATTGAAAAACCAAAAGTTGTTTACAAATATCATAAACTATTTAGACGATATGATGCGATTCCCCGAGCATGGAATGTTTGGAAAATTGCTTGTAGGAATAGATCACCTTGAAAACTTTAAGGAACCGAAGTTATTCAAGAATTCGTACAGGTTTGGGAGTTTGTCCAAAAACCAAGAGAGAATCAATTATCATGTAAATAAGTTTTTAATTCAAAGACCAAGAGTTATTTACAAAATGACAACTATTCGGACGAAAAGATGCAATTTCCTGGACATTGAATGTTCGGAAAATTACTGGAAGGAACGGATCATCTTGAATACTTTAAGGAACCGAAGTTATAAAAAATCTCATAAAAGTTTGACAAGTTCGGAAGTTCATCCAAGAACCAACAGAGAAACAATTCTCAGGTGAATAAGTTTTTAATTCAAAGACCAAAAATTGTTTACAAAATGACAAACTATTTTGGACCAAATTATGCGAATGTTCTGAAAATTGCTCGATAAAATGGATCGCCTCGAATGCTTTAAGGGATCGATGTTATAGAAGAACTCGTAAAAGTTTGACAAGTTTGGAAATTCAGCCAAGAACCAAGGGAGAAACAATTCTCACGTAAATAACTTTTTAAATCGAAGACCAAAAGTTTTTTACAAAACGACTAAATATTTGGACACAATGATGCGATTTCTCGAGAATGGAATGTTCGGGAAATTACTCGAAGGAATGGACCGTCTTGAATACTTTAAGGAACCAAAGTTATTTAAGAACCCGTAAAAGTTTGACAAGTTCGGAAGTTCGTCCAAGAACGAGGAGAGAAACAATTCTCACGTAAATAAGTTTTAAATTCAAAGACCAAAAGTTGTTTACAAAATGACAAACTATTTGGACCAGATTATTCTAATGTTCTGAAAATTGCATGAAGTAATGGATCCTCTTGAATACTTTAAGCAACCGATGTTATAAAAGAAATCGAAAAAGTTTGACAAGTTCGGAAGCTCGGTCGAGAACCAATAGACAAATATATCTCACATGAATAAGTTTTTAAATCGAAGACCAAAAGTATTTTTACAAAATGAGAAACTATTTGGATGAAAAGATGCGATTTCCCGAGCATAAAATGTTCGAAAAATTGATCGAAGGAATGGATCGTCATGATACTTTAAGGTATCGAAGTTATAAAAGAACTTGTAAAAGTTTGACAAGTTCAGAAGTTCATCCAAGAACCAATAGACAAACAATTCTCATGTAAATAGGTTTTTAATAGAAAGACCAAAAGTTGTTTACAAATATCATAAACTATTTAGACCATATGATGCGATTCCCCGAGCATGGAATGTTTGGATAATTGCTTGAAGGAATGGATCACCTTGAATACTTTAAGGAAACGAAGTTTTTCATGAACTCGTACAGGTTTGGAAGCTTGTCCAAAAACCAAGAGAGAATCAATTCTCATGTAAATAAGTTTTTAATTCAAAGGCCGAAAGTTATTTACAAAATGACAAACTATTCGGATGAAAAGATGCGATTTCCTGGACATTGAATGTTCGGAAAATTGCTGGAAGGAACGGATCATCTTTAATACTTTAAGGAACCGAAGTTATAAAAAATCTCATAAAAGTTTGACAAGTCCGTAAGGTCATCCAAGAACCAACAGAGAAACAATTCTCAGGTGAATAAGTTTTTAATTCAAAGACCAAAAGTTGTTTACAAAATGACAAACTATTTTGGACCAAACTATGCAAATGTTATGAAAATTGCTCGATAAAATGGATCGTCTTGCATGCTTTAAGGGACCGATGTTATAGAAAAACTCGTAAAAGTTTAACAAGTTTGGAAATTCAGCCAAGAACCAAGGGAGAAACAATTCTCACGTAAATAACTTTTTAATCGAAGACCAAAACTTTTTTACAAAACGACTAACTATTTGGACACAATGATGCGATTTCTGGAGAATGGAATGTTCGGGAAATTACTCCAAGGAATGGACCGCCTTGAATACTTTAAGGAACCAAAGTTATTTAAGAACCCGTAAAAGTTTGACAAGTTCAGAAGTTCGTCCAAGAACGTGGAGAGAAACAATTCTCACGTAAATAAGTTTTAAATTCAAAGACCAAAAGTTGTTCACAGAATGACAAACTATTTCGACCAGATTATGCAAATGTTCTTAAATTTCCATGAAGGAATGGATCCTCTTGAATACTTTAAGAAACCGAAGTTATAAAAGAAATCGTAAAAGTTTGACAAGTTTGGAAGCTCGGCCGAGAACCAATAGACAAATAAATCTCACATGAATAAGTTTTTAAATCGAAGACCAAGAGTTATTTACATAATGACAAAACTATTCGGACGAAAAGATGCGATTTCCTGGACATTGAATGTTCGGAAAATTGCTGGAAGGAAGGGATCATCTTGAATACTTTATGGAACCGAAGTTATAAAAAATCTCATAAAAGTTTGACAAGTTCGGAAGTTCATCCAAGAACCAACAGAGAAACAATTCTCAGGTGAATAAGTTTTTAATTCAAAGACCAAAAGTTGTTTACAAAATGACAAACTATTTTGGACCAAATTATACGAATGTTCTGAAAATTGCTCGATAAAATGGATCGCCTCGAATGCTTTAAGGGACCGATGTTATAGAAGAACTCGTAAAAGTTTGACAAGTTTGGAAATTCAGCCAAGAACCAAGGGAGAAACAATTCTCACGTAAATAACTTTTTAAATCGAAGACCAAAATTTTTTTACAAAATGACTAACTATTTGGACACAATGATGCGATTTCTGGAGAATGGAATGTTCGGGAAATTACTCGAAGGAATGGACCGTCTTGAATACTTTAAGGAACCAAAGTTATTTAAGAACCAGTAAAAGTTTGACAAGTTCGAAAGTTCGTCCAAGAACGAGGAGAGAAACAATTCTCACGTAAATAAGTTTTAAATTCAAAGACCAAAAGTTGTTTACAAAATGACAAACTATTTCGACCAGATTATGCTAATGTTCTGAAAATTGCATGAAGGAATGGATCCTCTTGAATACTTTAAGAAACCGATGTTATAAAAGAAATCGTAAAAGTTTGACAAGTTCGGAAGCTCGGCCGAGAACCAATAGACAAATAAATCTCACATGAATAAGTTTTTAAATCGAAGACCAAAAGTTTTTTACAAAATGACAAACTATTTGGACGAAAATATGCGATTTCCCGTGCATAGAATGTTCGAAAAATTGCTCGAAGGAATGGATCGTCATGATACTTTAAGGTATCGAAGTTATAAAAGAACTTGTAAAAGTTTGACAAGTTCGGAAGTTCATCCAAGAACCAATAGACAAACAATTCTCACGTAAATAAGTTTTTAATTGAAAGACCCAAAGCTGTTTACAAATATCATAAACTATTTAGACCATATGATGCGATTCCCCGAGCATGGAATGTTTGGATAATTGCTTGAAGGAATGGATCACCTTGAATACTTTAAGGAAACGAAGTTATTCAAGAACTCATACAGGTTTGGAAGTTTGTCCAAAAACCAAGAGAGAATCAATTCTCATGTAAATAAGTTTTTAATTCAAAGTCCAAGAGTTATTTACAAAATGACAAACTATTCGGACGAAAAGATGCGATTTTCTGGACATTGAATGTTCGGAAAATTGCAGGAAGGAAGGGATCATCTTGAATACTTTAAGGAACCGAAGTTATAAAAAATCTCATAAAAGTTTGACAAGTTCGGAAGTTCATCCAAGAACCAACAGAGAAACAATTCTCAGGTGAATAAGTTTTTAATTCAAAGACCAAAAGTTGTTTACAAAATGACAAACTATTTTGGACCAAATTATGCGAATGTTCTGAAAATTGCTCGATAAAATGGATCGTCTCGAATGCTTTAAGGAGATGTTATAGAAGAACTCGTAAAAGTTTGACAAGTTTGGAAATTCAGCCAAGAACTAAGGGAGAAACAATTCTCACGTAAATAACTTTTTAAATCGAAGACCAAAACTTTTTTACAAAACGACTAACTATTTGGACACAATGATGCGATTTCTCGAGAATGGAATGTTCGGGAAATTACTCGAACGAATGGACCGTCTTGAATACTTTAAGGAACCAAAGTTATTTAAGAACCAGTAAAAGTTTCACAAGTTCGGAAGTTCGTCCAGGAACGAGGAGAGAAACAATTCTCACGTAAATAAGTTTTAAATTCAAATACTAAAAGTTGTTTACAAAATGACAAACTATTTGGTTCAGATTATGCTAATGTTCTGAAAATTGCATGAAGGAATGGATCCTCTTGAATACTTTCAGAAACCGATGTTATAAAAGAAATCTCACATGAATAAGTTTTTAAATCGAAGACCAAAAGTTTTTTACAAAATGAGAAACTATTTGGACGAAAAGATGCGATTTCCCGTGCATAGAATGTTCGAAAAATTGCTTGAAGGAATGGATCGTCATGATACTTTAAGGTATCGAAGTTATAAAAGAACTTGTAAAAGTTTGATAAGTTCAGAAGTTCATCCAAGAACCAATAGACAAACAATTCTCATGTAAATAAGTTTTTAATTGAAAGACCAAAAGTTGTTTACAAATATCATAAACTATTTAGACCATATGATGCGATTCCCGAGAATGGAATGTTTGGATAATTGCTTGAAGGAATGGATCACCTTGAATACTTTAAGGAAACGAAGTTATTCATGAACTCGTACAGGTTTGGAAGCTTGTCCAAAAACCAAGAGAGAATCAATTCTCATGTAAATAAGTTTTTAATTCAAAGGCCGAAAGTTATTTACAAAATGACAAACTATTCGGATGAAAAGATGCGATTTCCTGGACATTGAATGTTCGGAAAATTGCTGGAAGGAACGGATCATCTTGAATACTTTAAGGAACCGAAGTTATAAAAAATCTCACAAAAGTTTGATAAGTCCGTAAGGTCATCCAAGAACCAACAGAGAAACAATTCTCAGGTGAATAAGTTTTTAATTCAAAGACCAAAAGTTGTTTACAAAATGACAAACTATTTTGGACCAAACTATGCAAATGTTATGAAAATTGTTCGATAAAATGGATCGTCTTGCATGCTTTAAGGGACCGATGTTATAGAAAAACTCGTAAAAGTTTAACAAGTTTGGAAATTCAGCCAAGAACCAAGGGAGAAACAATTCTCACGTAAATAACTTTTTAAATCGAAGACCAAAACTTTTTTACAAAATGACTAACTATTTGGACACAATGATGCGATTTCTCGAGAATGGAATGTTCGGGAAATTACTCAAAGGAATGGACCGTCTTGAATACTTTAAGGAACCAAAGTTATTTAAGAACCAGTAAAAGATTGACAAGTTCGGAAGTTCGTCCAAGAACGAGGAGAGAAACAATTCTCACGTAAATAAGTTTTAAATTCAAAGACCAAAAGTTGTTTACAAAATGACAAACTATTTCGACCAGATTATGCTAATGTTCTGAAAATTGCATGAAGGAATGGATCCTCTTGAATACTTTAAGAAACCGATGTTATAAAAGAAATCGTAAAAGTTTGACAAGTTCGAAAGCTCGGCCGAGAACCATTAGACAAATAAATCTCACATGAATAAGTTTTTAAATCGAAGACCAAAAGTTTTTTTACAAAATGAGAAACTATTTGGACGAAAAGATGCGATTTCCCGTGCATAGAATGTTCGAAAAATTGCTCGAAGGAATGGATCGTCATGATACTTTAAGGTATCGAAGTTATAAAAGAACTTGTAAAAGTTTGATAAGTTCGGAAGTTCATCCAAGAACCAATAGACAAACAATTCTCATGTAAATAAGTTTTTAATTGAAAGACCAAAAGTTGTTTACAAATATCATAAACTATTTAGACCATATGATGCGATTCCCGAGCATGGAATGTTTGGATAATTGCTTGAAGGAATGGATCACCTTGAATACTTTAAGGAAACGAAGTTATTCATGAACTCGTACAGGTTTGGAAGCTTGTCCAAAAACCAAGAGAGAATCAATTCTCATGTAAATAAGTTTTTAATTCAAAGGCCGAAAGTTATTTACAAAATGACAAACTATTCGGATGAAAAGATGCGATTTCCTGGACATTGAATGTTCGGAAAATTGCTGGAAGGAACGGATCATCTTGAATACTTTAAGGAACCGAAGTTATAAAAAATCTCACAAAAGTTTGATAAGTCCGTAAGGTCATCCAAGAACCAACAGAGAAACAATTCTCAGGTGAATAAGTTTTTAATTCAAAGACCAAAAGTTGTTTACAAAATGACAAACTATTTTGGACCAAACTATGCAAATGTTATGAAAATTGTTCGATAAAATGGATCGTCTTGCATGCTTTAAGGGACCGATGTTATAGAAAAACTCGTAAAAGTTTAACAAGTTTGGAAATTCAGCCAAGAACCAAGGGAGAAACAATTCTCACGTAAATAACTTTTTAAATCGAAGACCAAAACTTTTTTACAAAATGACTAACTATTTGGACACAATGATGCGATTTCTCGAGAATGGAATGTTCGGGAAATTACTCAAAGGAATGGACCGTCTTGAATACTTTAAGGAACCAAAGTTATTTAAGAACCAGTAAAAGATTGACAAGTTCGGAAGTTCGTCCAAGAACGAGGAGAGAAACAATTCTCACGTAAATAAGTTTTAAATTCAAAGACCAAAAGTTGTTTACAAAATGACAAACTATTTGGACCAGATTATTCTAATGTTCTGAAAATTGCATGAAGTAATGGATCCTCTTGAATACTTTAAGCAACCGAAGTTATAAAAGAAATCGTAAAAGTTTGACAAGTTTGGAAGCTCGGCCGAGAACCAATAGACAAATAAATCTCACATGAATAAGTTTTTAAATCGAAGACCAAGAGTTATTTACAAAATGACAAAACTATTCGGACGAAAAGATGCGATTTCCTGGACATTGAATGTTCGGAAAATTGCTGGAAGGAAGGGATCATCTTGAATACTTTATGGAACCGAAGTTATAAAAAATCTCATAAAAGTTTGACAAGTTCGGAAGTTCATCCAAGAACCAACAGGGAAACAATTCTCAGGTGAATAAGTTTTTAATTCAAAGACCAAAAGTTGTTTACAAAATGACAAACTATTTTGGACCAAATTATACGAATGTTCTGAAAATTGCTCGATAAAATGGATCGCCTCGAATGCTTTAAGGGACCGATGTTATAGAAGAACTCGTAAAAGTTTGAAAAGTTTGGAAATTCAGCCAAGAACCAAGGGAGAAACAATTCTCACGTAAATAACTTTTTAAATCGAAGACCAAAATTTTTTTACAAAATGACTAACTATTTGGACACAATGATGCGATTTCTGGAGAATGGAATGTTCGGGAAATTACTCGAAGGAATGGACCGTCTTGAATACTTTAAGGAACCAAAGTTATTTAAGAACCAGTAAAAGTTTGACAAGTTCGAAAGTTCGTCCAAGAACGAGGAGAGAAACAATTCTCACGTAAATAAGTTTTAAATTCAAAGACCAAAAGTTGTTTACAAAATGACAAACTATTTGGACCAGATTATGCTAATGTTCTGAAAATTGCATGAAGGAATGGATCCTCTTGAATACTTTAAGAAACCGATGTTATAAAAGAAATCGTAAAAGTTTGACAAGTTCGGAAGCTCGGCCGAGAACCAATAGACAAATAAATCTCACATGAATAAGTTTTTAAATCGAAGACCAAAAGTTTTTTTACAAAATGACAAACTATTTGGACGAAAATATGCGATTTCCTGTGCATAGAATGTTCGAAAAATTGCTCGAAGGAATGGATCGTCATGATACTTTAAGGTATCGAAGTTATAAAAGAACTTGTAAAAGTTTGACAAGTTCGGAAGTTCATCCAAGAACCAATAGACAAACAATTCTCACGTAAATAAGTTTTTAATTGAAAGACCCCGAGCATGGAATGTTTGGATAATTGCTTGAAGGAATGGATCACCTTGAATACTTTAAGGAAACGAAGTTATTCATGAACTCGTACAGGTTTGGAAGCTTGTCCAAAAACCAAGAGAGAATCAATTCTCATGTAAATAAGTTTTTAATTCAAAGGCCGAAAGTTATTTACAAAATGACAAACTATTCGGATGAAAAGATGCGATTTCCTGGACATTGAATGTTCGGAAAATTGCTGGAAGGAACGGATCATCTGGAATACTTTAAGGAACCGAAGTTATAAAAAATCTCACAAAAGTTTGATAAGTCCGTAAGGTCATCCAAGAACCAACAGAGAAATAATTCTCAGGTGAATAAGTTTTTAATTCAAAGACCAAAAGTTGTTTACAAAATGACAAACTATTTTGGACCAAACTATGCAAATGTTATGAAAATTGTTCGATAAAATGGATCGTCTTGCATGCTTTAAGGGACCGATGTTATAGAAAAACTCGTAAAAGTTTAACTAGTTTGGAAATTCAGCCAAGAACCAAGGGAGAAACAATTCTCACGTAAATAACTTTTTAAATCGAAGACCAAAACTTTTTTACAAAATGACTAACTATTTGGACACAATGATGCGATTTCTCGAGAATGGAATGTTCGGGAAATTACTCAAAGGATTGGACCGTCTTGAATACTTTAAGGAACCAAAGTTATTTAAGAACCAGTAAAAGATTGACAAGTTCGGAAGTTCGTCCAAGAACGAGGAGAGAAACAATTCTCACGTAAATAAGTTTTAAATTCAAAGACCAAAAGTTGTTTACAAAATGACAAACTATTTGGACCAGATTATTCTAATGTTCTGAAAATTGCATGAAGTAATGGATCCTCTTGAATACTTTAAGCAAACGAAGTTATAAAAGAAATCGTAAAAGTTTGACAAGTTTGGAAGCTCGGCCGAGAACCAATAGACAAATAAATCTCACATGAATAAGTTTTTAAATCGAAGACCAAGAGTTATTTACAAAATGACAAAACTATTCGGACGAAAAGATGCGATTTCCTGGACATTGAATGTTCGGAAAATTGCTGGAAGGAAGGGATCATCTTGAATACTTTATGGAACCGAAGTTATAAAAAATCTCATAAAAGTTTGACAAGTTCGGAAGTTCATCCAAGAACCAACAGAGAAACAATTCTCAGGTGAATAAGTTTTTAATTCAAAGACCAAAAGTTGTTTACAAAATGACAAACTATTTTGGACCAAATTATACGAATGTTCTGAAAATTGCTCGATAAAATGGATCGCCTCGAATGCTTTAAGGGACCGATGTTATAGAAGAACTCGTAAAAGTTTGACAAGTTTGGAAATTCAGCCAAGAACCAAGGGAGAAACAATTCTCACGTAAATAACTTTTTAAATCGAAGACCAAAATTTTTTTACAAAATGACTAACTATTTGGACACAATGATGCGATTTCTGGAGAATGGAATGTTCGGGAAATTACTCGAAGGAATGGACCGTCTTGAATACTTTAAGGAACCAAAGTTATTTAAGAACCAGTAAAAGTTTGACAAGTTCGAAAGTTCGTCCAAGAACGAGGAGAGAAACAATTCTCACGTAAATAAGTTTTAAATTCAAAGACCAAAAGTTGTTTACAAAATGACAAACTATTTGGACCAGATTATGCTAATGTTCTGAAAATTGCATGAAGGAATGGATCCTCTTGAATACTTTAAGAAACCGATGTTATAAAAGAAATCGTAAAAGTTTGACAAGTTCGGAAGCTCGGCCGAGAACCAATAGACAAATAAATCTCACATGAATAAGTTTTTAAATCGAAGACCAAAAGTTTTTTACAAAATGACAAACTATTTGGACGAAAATATGCGATTTCCCGTGCATAGAATGTTCGAAAAATTGCTCGAAGGAATGGATCGTCATGATACTTTAAGGTATCGAAGTTATAAAAGAACTTGTAAAAGTTTGACAAGTTCGGAAGTTCATCCAAGAACCAATAGACAAACAATTCTCACGTAAATAAGTTTTTAATTGAAAGACCCAAAGCTGTTTACAAATATCATAAACTATTTAGACCATATGATGCGATTCCCCGAGCATGGAATGTTTGGATAATTGCTTGAAGGAATGGATCACCTTGAATACTTTAAGGAAACGAAGTTATTCATGAACTCGTACAGGTTTGGAAGCTTGTCCAAAAACCAAGAGAGAATCAATTCTCATGTAAATAAGTTTTTAATTCAAAGGCCGAAAGTTATTTACAAAATGACAAACTATTCGGATGAAAAGATGCGATTTCCTGGACATTGAATGTTCGGAAAATTGCTGGAAGGAACGGATCATCTTGAATACTTTAAGGAACCGAAGTTATAAAAAATCTCACAAAAGTTTGATAAGTCCGTAAGGTCATCCAAGAACCAACAGAGAAACAATTCTCAGGTGAATAAGTTTTTAATTCAAAGACCAAAAGTTGTTTACAAAATGACAAACTATTTTGGACCAAATTATGCGAATGTTCTGAAAATTGCTCGATAAAATGGATCGTCTCGAATGCTTTAAGGTTATAGAAGAACTCGTAAAAGTTTGACA
This sequence comes from Kokia cookei, assembly GCA_039519145.1. Taxonomy (NCBI): domain Eukaryota; kingdom Viridiplantae; phylum Streptophyta; class Magnoliopsida; order Malvales; family Malvaceae; genus Kokia; species Kokia cookei. The sequence continues at coordinate 29,186,458 of CM076909.1, forward strand.
AGTTTGGAAATTCAGCCAAGAACTAAGGGAGAAACAATTCTCACGTAAATAACTTTTTAAATCGAAGACCAAAACTTTTTTACAAAACGACTAACTATTTGGACACAATGATGCGATTTCTCGAGAATGGAATGTTCGGGAAATTACTCGAACGAATGGACCGTCTTGAATACTTTAAGGAACCAAAGTTATTTAAGAACCAGTAAAAGTTTCACAAGTTCGGAAGTTCGTCCAGGAACGAGGAGAGAAACAATTCTCACGTAAATAAGTTTTAAATTCAAATACCAAAAGTTGTTTACAAAATGACAAACTATTTGGTTCAGATTATGCTAATGTTCTGAAAATTGCATGAAGGAATGGATCCTCTTGAATACTTTCAGAAACCGATGTTATAAAAGAAATCTCACATGAATAAGTTTTTAAATCGAAGACCAAAAGTTTTTTACAAAATGAGAAACTATTTGGACGAAAAGATGCGATTTCCCGTGCATAGAATGTTCGAAAAATTGCTCGAAGGAATGGATCGTCATGATACTTTAAGGTATCGAAGTTATAAAAGAACTTGTAAAAGTTTGATAAGTTCAGAAGTTCATCCAAGAACCAATAGACAAACAATTCTCATGTAAATAAGTTTTTAATTGAAAGACCAAAAGTTGTTTACAAATATCATAAACTATTTAGACCATATGATGCGATTCCCGAGAATGGAATGTTTGGATAATTGCTTGAAGGAATGGATCACCTTGAATACTTTAAGGAAACGAAGTTATTCATGAACTCGTACAGGTTTGGAAGCTTGTCCAAAAACCAAGAGAGAATCAATTCTCATGTAAATAAGTTTTTATTTCAAAGGCCGAAAGTTATTTACAAAATGACAAACTATTCGGATGAAAAGATGCGATTTCCTGGACATTGAATGTTCGGAAAATTGCTGGAAGGAACGGATCATCTTGAATACTTTAAGGAACCGAAGTTATAAAAAATCTCACAAAAGTTTGATAAGTCCGTAAGGTCATCCAAGAACCAACAGAGAAACAATTCTCAGGTGAATAAGTTTTTAATTCAAAGACCAAAAGTTGTTTACAAAATGACAAACTATTTTGGACCAAACTATGCAAATGTTATGAAAATTGTTCGATAAAATGGATCGTCTTGCATGCTTTAAGGGACCGATGTTATAGAAAAACTCGTAAAAGTTTAACAAGTTTGGAAATTCAGCCAAGAACCAAGGGAGAAACAATTCTCACGTAAATAACTTTTTAAATCGAAGACCAAAACTTTTTTACAAAATGACTAACTATTTGGACACAATGATGCGATTTCTCGAGAATGGAATGTTCGGGAAATTACTCAAAGGAATGGACCGTCTTGAATACTTTAAGGAACCAAAGTTATTTAAGAACCAGTAAAAGATTGACAAGTTCGGAAGTTCGTCCAAGAACGAGGAGAGAAACAATTCTCACGTAAATAAGTTTTAAATTCAAAGACCAAAAGTTGTTTACAAAATGACAAACTATTTCGACCAGATTATGCTAATGTTCTGAAAATTGCATGAAGGAATGGATCCTCTTGAATACTTTAAGAAACCGATGTTATAAAAGAAATCGTAAAAGTTTGACAAGTTCGGAAGCTCGGCCGAGAACCATTAGACAAATAAATCTCACATGAATAAGTTTTTAAATCGAAGACCAAAAGTTTTTTTACAAAATGAGAAACTATTTGGACGAAAAGATGCGATTTCCCGTGCATAGAATGTTCGAAAAATTGCTCGAAGGAATGGATCGTCATGATACTTTAAGGTATCGAAGTTATAAAAGAACTTGTAAAAGTTTGATAAGTTCGGAAGTTCATCCAAGAACCAATAGACAAACAATTCTCATGTAAATAAGTTTTTAATTGAAAGACCAAAAGTTGTTTACAAATATCATAAACTATTTAGACCATATGATGCGATTCCCGAGCATGGAATGTTTGGATAATTGCTTGAAGGAATGGATCACCTTGAATACTTTAAGGAAACGAAGTTATTCATGAACTCGTACAGGTTTGGAAGCTTGTCCAAAAACCAAGAGAGAATCAATTCTCATGTAAATAAGTTTTTAATTCAAAGGCCGAAAGTTATTTACAAAATGACAAACTATTCGGATGAAAAGATGCGATTTCCTGGACATTGAATGTTCGGAAAATTGCTGGAAGGAACGGATCATCTGGAATACTTTAAGGAACCGAAGTTATAAAAAATCTCACAAAAGTTTGATAAGTCCGTAAGGTCATCCAAGAACCAACAGAGAAATAATTCTCAGGTGAATAAGTTTTTAATTCAAAGACCAAAAGTTGTTTACAAAATGACAAACTATTTTGGACCAAACTATGCAAATGTTATGAAAATTGTTCGATAAAATGGATCGTCTTGCATGCTTTAAGGGACCGATGTTATAGAAAAACTCGTAAAAGTTTAACTAGTTTGGAAATTCAGCCAAGAACCAAGGGAGAAACAATTCTCACGTAAATAACTTTTTAAATCGAAGACCAAAACTTTTTTACAAAATGACTAACTATTTGGACACAATGATGCGATTTCTCGAGAATGGAATGTTCGGGAAATTACTCAAAGGAATGGACCGTCTTGAATACTTTAAGGAACCAAAGTTATTTAAGAACCAGTAAAAGATTGACAAGTTCGGAAGTTCGTCCAAGAACGAGGAGAGAAACAATTCTCACGTAAATAAGTTTTAAATTCAAAGACCAAAAGTTGTTTACAAAATGACAAACTATTTGGACCAGATTATTCTAATGTTCTGAAAATTGCATGAAGTAATGGATCCTCTTGAATACTTTAAGCAACCGAAGTTATAAAAGAAATCGTAAAAGTTTGACAAGTTTGGAAGCTCGGCCGAGAACCAATAGACAAATAAATCTCACATGAATAAGTTTTTAAATCGAAGACCAAGAGTTATTTACAAAATGACAAAACTATTCGGACGAAAAGATGCGATTTCCTGGACATTGAATGTTCGGAAAATTGCTGGAAGGAAGGGATCATCTTGAATACTTTATGGAACCGAAGTTATAAAAAATCTCATAAAAGTTTGACAAGTTCGGAAGTTCATCCAAGAACCAACAGAGAAACAATTCTCAGGTGAATAAGTTTTTAATTCAAAGACCAAAAGTTGTTTACAAAATGACAAACTATTTTGGACCAAATTATACGAATGTTCTGAAAATTGCTCGATAAAATGGATCGCCTCGAATGCTTTAAGGGACCGATGTTATAGAAGAACTCGTAAAAGTTTGACAAGTTTGGAAATTCAGCCAAGAACCAAGGGAGAAACAATTCTCACGTAAATAACTTTTTAAATCGAAGACCAAAATTTTTTTACAAAATGACTAACTATTTGGACACAATGATGCGATTTCTGGAGAATGGAATGTTCGGGAAATTACTCGAAGGAATGGACCGTCTTGAATACTTTAAGGAACCAAAGTTATTTAAGAACCAGTAAAAGTTTGACAAGTTCGAAAGTTCGTCCAAGAACGAGGAGAGAAACAATTCTCACGTAAATAAGTTTTAAATTCAAAGACCAAAAGTTGTTTACAAAATGACAAACTATTTGGACCAGATTATGCTAATGTTCTGAAAATTGCATGAAGGAATGGATCCTCTTGAATACTTTAAGAAACCGATGTTATAAAAGAAATCGTAAAAGTTTGACAAGTTCGGAAGCTCGGCCGAGAACCAATAGACAAATAAATCTCACATGAATAAGTTTTTAAATCGAAGACCAAAAGTTTTTTACAAAATGACAAACAATTTGGACGAAAATATGCGATTTCCCGTGCATAGAATGTTCGAAAAATTGCTTGAAGGAATGGATCGTCATGATACTTTAAGGTATCGAAGTTATAAAAGAACTTGTAAAAGTTTGACAAGTTCGGAAGTTCATCCAAGAACCAATAGACAAACAATTCTCACGTAAATAAGTTTTTAATTGAAAGACCCAAAGCTGTTTACAAATATCATAAACTATTTAGACCATATGATGCGATTCCCCGAGCATGGAATGTTTGGATAATTGCTTGAAGGAATGGATCACCTTGAATACTTTAAGGAAACGAAGTTATTCAAGAACTCATACAGGTTTGGAAGTTTGTCCAAAAACCAAGAGAGAATCAATTCTCATGTAAATAAGTTTTTAATTCAAAGTCCAAGAGTTATTTACAAAATGACAAACTATTCGGACGAAAAGATGCGATTTTCTGGACATTGAATGTTCGGAAAATTGCAGGAAGGAAGGGATCATCTTGAATACTTTAAGGAACCGAAGTTATAAAAAATCTCATAAAAGTTTGACAAGTTCGGAAGTTCATCCAAGAACCAACAGAGAAACAATTCTCAGGTGAATAAGTTTTTAATTCAAAGACCAAAAGTTGTTTACAAAATGACAAACTATTTTGGACCAAATTATGCGAATGTTCTGAAAATTGCTCGATAAAATGGATCGTCTCGAATGCTTTAAGGTTATAGAAGAACTCGTAAAAGTTTGACAAGTTTGGAAATTCAGCCAAGAACTAAGGGAGAAACAATTCTCACGTAAATAACTTTTTAAATCGAAGACCAAAACTTTTTTACAAAACGACTAACTATTTGGACACAATGATGCGATTTCTCGAGAATGGAATGTTCGGGAAATTACTCGAACGAATGGACCGTCTTGAATACTTTAAGGAACCAAAGTTATTTAAGAACCAGTAAAAGTTTCACAAGTTCGGAAGTTCGTCCAGGAACGAGGAGAGAAACAATTCTCACGTAAATAAGTTTTAAATTCAAATACCAAAAGTTGTTTACAAAATGACAAACTATTTGGTTCAGATTATGCTAATGTTCTGAAAATTGCATGAAGGAATGGATCCTCTTGAATACTTTCAGAAACCGATGTTATAAAAGAAATCTCACATGAATAAGTTTTCAAATCGAAGACCAAAAGTTTTTTACAAAATGAGAAACTATTTGGACGAAAAGATGCGATTTCCCGTGCATAGAATGTTCGAAAAATTGCTCGAAGGAATGGATCGTCATGATACTTTAAGGTATCGAAGTTATAAAAGAACTTGTAAAAGTTTGATAAGTTCAGAAGTTCATCCAAGAACCAATAGACAAACAATTCTCATGTAAATAAGTTTTTAATTGAAAGACCAAAAGTTGTTTACAAATATCATAAACTATTTAGACCATATGATGCGATTCTCGAGAATGGAATGTTTGGATAATTGCTTGAAGGAATGGATCACCTTGAATACTTTAAGGAAACGAAGTTATTCATGAACTCGTACAGGTTTGGAAGCTTGTCCAAAAACCAAGAGAGAATCAATTCTCATGTAAATAAGTTTTTATTTCAAAGGCCGAAAGTTATTTACAAAATGACAAACTATTCGGATGAAAAGATGCGATTTCCTGGACATTGAATGTTCGAAAAATTGCTGGAAGGAACGGATCATCTTGAATACTTTAAGGAACCGAAGTTATAAAAAATCTCACAAAAGTTTGATAAGTCCGTAAGGTCATCCAAGAACCAACAGAGAAACAATTCTCAGGTGAATAAGTTTTTAATTCAAAGACCAAAAGTTGTTTACAAAATGACAAACTATTTTGGACCAAACTATGCAAATGTTATGAAAATTGTTCGATAAAATGGATCGTCTTGCATGCTTTAAGGGACCGATGTTATAGAAAAACTCGTAAAAGTTTAACAAGTTTGGAAATTCAGCCAAGAACCAAGGGAGAAACAATTCTCACGTAAATAACTTTTTAAATCGAAGACCAAAACTTTTTTACAAAATGACTAACTATTTGGACACAATGATGCGATTTCTCGAGAATGGAATGTTCGGGAAATTACTCAAAGGAATGGACCGTCTTGAATACTTTAAGGAACCAAAGTTATTTAAGAACCAGTAAAAGATTGACAAGTTCGGAAGTTCGTCCAAGAACGAGGAGAGAAACAATTCTCACGTAAATAAGTTTTAAATTCAAAGACCAAAAGTTGTTTACAAAATGACAAACTATTTCGACCAGATTATGCTAATGTTCTGAAAATTGCATGAAGGAATGGATCCTCTTGAATACTTTAAGAAACCGATGTTATAAAAGAAATCGTAAAAGTTTGACAAGTTCGGAAGCTCGGCCGAGAACCATTAGACAAATAAATCTCACATGAATAAGTTTTTAAATCGAAGACCAAAAGTTTTTTTACAAAATGAGAAACTATTTGGACGAAAAGATGCGATTTCCCGTGCATAGAATGTTCGAAAAATTGCTCGAAGGAATGGATCGTCATGATACTTTAAGGTATCGAAGTTATAAAAGAACTTGTAAAAGTTTGATAAGTTCGGAAGTTCATCCAAGAACCAATAGACAAACAATTCTCATGTAAATAAGTTTTTAATTGAAAGACCAAAAGTTGTTTACAAATATCATAAACTATTTAGACCATATGATGCGATTCCCGAGCATGGAATGTTTGGATAATTGCTTGAAGGAATGGATCACCTTGAATACTTTAAGGAAACGAAGTTATTCATGAACTCGTACAGGTTTGGAAGCTTGTCCAAAAACCAAGAGAGAATCAATTCTCATGTAAATAAGTTTTTAATTCAAAGGCCGAAAGTTATTTACAAAATGACAAACTATTCGGATGAAAAGATGCGATTTCCTGGACATTGAATGTTCGGAAAATTGCTGGAAGGAACGGATCATCTGGAATACTTTAAGGAACCGAAGTTATAAAAAATCTCACAAAAGTTTGATAAGTCCGTAAGGTCATCCAAGAACCAACAGAGAAATAATTCTCAGGTGAATAAGTTTTTAATTCAAAGACCAAAAGTTGTTTACAAAATGACAAACTATTTTGGACCAAACTATGCAAATGTTATGAAAATTGTTCGATAAAATGGATCGTCTTGCATGCTTTAAGGGACCGATGTTATAGAAAAACTCGTAAAAGTTTAACTAGTTTGGAAATTCAGCCAAGAACCAAGGGAGAAACAATTCTCACGTAAATAACTTTTTAAATCGAAGACCAAAACTTTTTTACAAAATGACTAACTATTTGGACACAATGATGCGATTTCTCGAGAATGGAATGTTCGGGAAATTACTCAAAGGAATGGACCGTCTTGAATACTTTAAGGAACCAAAGTTATTTAAGAACCAGTAAAAGATTGACAAGTTCGGAAGTTCGTCCAAGAACGAGGAGAGAAACAATTCTCACGTAAATAAGTTTTAAATTCAAAGACCAAAAGTTGTTTACAAAATGACAAACTATTTGGACCAGATTATTCTAATGTTCTGAAAATTGCATGAAGTAATGGATCCTCTTGAATACTTTAAGCAACCGATGTTATAAAAGAAATCGTAAAAGTTTGACAAGTTCGGAAGCTCGGCCGAGAACCAATAGACAAATAAATCTCACATGAATAAGTTTTTAAATCGAAGACCAAGAGTTATTTACAAAATGACAAAACTATTCGGACGAAAAGATGCGATTTCCTGGACATTGAATGTTCGGAAAATTGCTGGAAGGAAGGGATCATCTTGAATACTTTATGGAACCGAAGTTATAAAAAATCTCATAAAAGTTTGACAAGTTCGGAAGTTCATCCAAGAACCAACAGAGAAACAATTCTCAGGTGAATAAGTTTTTAATTCAAAGACCAAAAGTTGTTTACAAAATGACAAACTATTTTGGACCAAATTATACGAATGTTCTGAAAATTGCTCGATAAAATGGATCGCCTCGAATGCTTTAAGGGACCGATGTTATAGAAGAACTCGTAAAAGTTTGACAAGTTTGGAAATTCAGCCAAGAACCAAGGGAGAAACAATTCTCACGTAAATAACTTTTTAAATCGAAGACCAAAATTTTTTTACAAAATGACTAACTATTTGGACACAATGATGCGATTTCTGGAGAATGGAATGTTCGGGAAATTACTCGAAGGAATGGACCGTCTTGAATACTTTAAGGAACCAAAGTTATTTAAGAACCAGTAAAAGTTTGACAAGTTCGAAAGTTCGTCCAAGAACGAGGAGAGAAACAATTCTCACGTAAATAAGTTTTAAATTCAAAGACCAAAAGTTGTTTACAAAATGACAAACTATTTGGACCAGATTATGCTAATGTTCTGAAAATTGCATGAAGGAATGGATCCTCTTGAATACTTTAAGAAACCGATGTTATAAAAGAAATCGTAAAAGTTTGACAAGTTCGGAAGCTCGGCCGAGAACCAATAGACAAATAAATCTCACATGAATAAGTTTTTAAATCGAAGACCAAAAGTTTTTTACAAAATGACAAACTATTTGGACGAAAATATGCGATTTCCCGTGCATAGAATGTTCGAAAAATTGCTCGAAGGAATGGATCGTCATGATACTTTAAGGTATCGAAGTTATAAAAGAACTTGTAAAAGTTTGACAAGTTCGGAAGTTCATCCAAGAACCAATAGACAAACAATTCTCACGTAAATAAGTTTTTAATTGAAAGACCCAAAGCTGTTTACAAATATCATAAACTATTTAGACCATATGATGCGATTCCCCGAGCATGGAATGTTTGGATAATTGCTTGAAGGAATGGATCACCTTGAATACTTTAAGGAAACGAAGTTATTCAAGAACTCATACAGGTTTGGAAGTTTGTCCAAAAACCAAGAGAGAATCAATTCTCATGTAAATAAGTTTTTAATTCAAAGTCCAAGAGTTATTTACAAAATGACAAACTATTCGGACGAAAAGATGCGATTTTCTGGACATTGAATGTTCGGAAAATTGCAGGAAGGAAGGGATCATCTTGAATACTTTAAGGAACCGAAGTTATAAAAAATCTCATAAAAGTTTGACAAGTTCGGAAGTTCATCCAAGAACCAACAGAGAAACAATTCTCAGGTGAATAAGTTTTTAATTCAAAGACCAAAAGTTGTTTACAAAATGACAAACTATTTTGGACCAAATTATGCGAATGTTCTGAAAATTGCTCGATAAAATGGATCGTCTCGAATGCTTTAAGGTTATAGAAGAACTCGTAAAAGTTTGACAAGTTTGGAAATTCAGCCAAGAACTAAGGGAGAAACAATTCTCACGTAAATAACTTTTTAAATCGAAGACCAAAACTTTTTTACAAAACGACTAACTATTTGGACACAATGATGCGATTTCTCGAGAATGGAATGTTCGGGAAATTACTCGAACGAATGGACCGTCTTGAATACTTTAAGGAACCAAAGTTATTTAAGAACCAGTAAAAGTTTCACAAGTTCGGAAGTTCGTCCAGGAACGAGGAGAGAAACAATTCTCACGTAAATAAGTTTTAAATTCAAATACCAAAAGTTGTTTACAAAATGACAAACTATTTGGTTCAGATTATGCTAATGTTCTGAAAATTGCATGAAGGAATGGATCCTCTTGAATACTTTCAGAAACCGATGTTATAAAAGAAATCTCACATGAATAAGTTTTCAAATCGAAGACCAAAAGTTTTTTACAAAATGAGAAACTATTTGGACGAAAAGATGCGATTTCCCGTGCATAGAATGTTCGAAAAATTGCTCGAAGGAATGGATCGTCATGATACTTTAAGGTATCGAAGTTATAAAAGAACTTGTAAAAGTTTGATAAGTTCAGAAGTTCATCCAAGAACCAATAGACAAACAATTCTCATGTAAATAAGTTTTTAATTGAAAGACCAAAAGTTGTTTACAAATATCATAAACTATTTAGACCATATGATGCGATTCTCGAGAATGGAATGTTTGGATAATTGCTTGAAGGAATGGATCACCTTGAATACTTTAAGGAAACGAAGTTATTCATGAACTCGTACAGGTTTGGAAGCTTGTCCAAAAACCAAGAGAGAATCAATTCTCATGTAAATAAGTTTTTATTTCAAAGGCCGAAAGTTATTTACAAAATGACAAACTATTCGGATGAAAAGATGCGATTTCCTGGACATTGAATGTTCGGAAAATTGCTGGAAGGAACGGATCATCTTGAATACTTTAAGGAACCGAAGTTATAAAAAATCTCACAAAAGTTTGATAAGTCCGTAAGGTCATCCAAGAACCAACAGAGAAACAATTCTCAGGTGAATAAGTTTTTAATTCAAAGACCAAAAGTTGTTTACAAAATGACAAACTATTTTGGACCAAACTATGCAAATGTTATGAAAATTGTTCGATAAAATGGATCGTCTTGCATGCTTTAAGGGACCGATGTTATAGAAAAACTCGTAAAAGTTTAACAAGTTTGGAAATTCAGCCAAGAACCAAGGGAGAAACAATTCTCACGTAAATAACTTTTTAAATCGAAGACCAAAACTTTTTTACAAAATGACTAACTATTTGGACACAATGATGCGATTTCTCGAGAATGGAATGTTCGGGAAATTACTCAAAGGAATGGACCGTCTTGAATACTTTAAGGAACCAAAGTTATTTAAGAACCAGTAAAAGATTGACAAGTTCGGAAGTTCGTCCAAGAACGAGGAGAGAAACAATTCTCACGTAAATAAGTTTTAAATTCAAAGACCAAAAGTTGTTTACAAAATGACAAACTATTTCGACCAGATTATGCTAATGTTCTGAAAATTGCATGAAGGAATGGATCCTCTTGAATACTTTAAGAAACCGATGTTATAAAAGAAATCGTAAAAGTTTGACAAGTTCGGAAGCTCGGCCGAGAACCATTAGACAAATAAATCTCACATGAATAAGTTTTTAAATCGAAGACCAAAAGTTTTTTTACAAAATGAGAAACTATTTGGACGAAAAGATGCGATTTCCCGTGCATAGAATGTTCGAAAAATTGCTCGAAGGAATGGATCGTCATGATACTTTAAGGTATCGAAGTTATAAAAGAACTTGTAAAAGTTTGATAAGTTCGGAAGTTCATCCAAGAACCAATAGACAAACAATTCTCATGTAAATAAGTTTTTAATTGAAAGACCAAAAGTTGTTTACAAATATCATAAACTATTTAGACCATATGATGCGATTCCCGAGCATGGAATGTTTGGATAATTGCTTGAAGGAATGGATCACCTTGAATACTTTAAGGAAACGAAGTTATTCATGAACTCGTACAGGTTTGGAAGCTTGTCCAAAAACCAAGAGAGAATCAATTCTCATGTAAATAAGTTTTTAATTCAAAGGCCGAAAGTTATTTACAAAATGACAAACTATTCGGATGAAAAGATGCGATTTCCTGGACATTGAATGTTCGGAAAATTGCTGGAAGGAACGGATCATCTTGAATACTTTAAGGAACCGAAGTTATAAAAAATCTCACAAAAGTTTGATAAGTCCGTAAGGTCATCCAAGAACCAACAGAGAAACAATTCTCAGGTGAATAAGTTTTTAATTCAAAGACCAAAAGTTGTTTACAAAATGACAAACTATTTTGGACCAAACTATGCAAATGTTATGAAAATTGTTCGATAAAATGGATCGTCTTGCATGCTTTAAGGGACCGATGTTATAGAAAAACTCGTAAAAGTTTAACAAGTTTGGAAATTCAGCCAAGAACCAAGGGAGAAACAATTCTCACGTAAATAACTTTTTAAATCGAAGACCAAAACTTTTTTACAAAATGACTAACTATTTGGACACAATGATGCGATTTCTCGAGAATGGAATGTTCGGGAAATTACTCAAAGGAATGGACCGTCTTGAATACTTTAAGGAACCAAAGTTATTTAAGAACCAGTAAAAGATTGACAAGTTCGGAAGTTCGTCCAAGAACGAGGAGAGAAACAATTCTCACGTAAATAAGTTTTAAATTCAAAGACCAAAAGTTGTTTACAAAATGACAAACTATTTCGACCAGATTATGCTAATGTTCTGAAAATTGCATGAAGGAATGGATCCTCTTGAATACTTTAAGCAACCGATGTTATAAAAGAAATCGTAAAAGTTTGACAAGTTCGGAAGCTCGGCCGAGAACCAATAGACAAATAAATCTCACATGAATAAGTTTTTAAATCGAAGACCAAAAGTTTTTTTACAAAGTGACAAAACTATTCGGACGAAAAGATGCGATTTCCCGTGCATAGAATGTTCGGAAAATTGCTGGAAGGAAGGGATCATCTTGAATACTTTATGGAACCGAAGTTATAAAAAATCTCATAAAAGTTTGATAAGTTCGGAAGTTCATCCAAGAACCAATAGACAAACAATTCTCATGTAAATAAGTTTTTAATTGAAAGACCAAAAGTTGTTTACAAATATCATAAACTATTTAGACCATATGATGCGATTCCCGAGCATGGAATGTTTGGATAATTGCTTGAAGGAATGGATCACCTTGAATACTTTAAGGAAACGAAGTTATTCATGAACTCGTACAGGTTTGGAAGCTTGTCCAAAAACCAAGAGAGAATCAATTCTCATGTAAATAAGTTTTTAATTCAAAGGCCGAAAGTTATTTACAAAATGACAAACTATTCGGATGAAAAGATGCGATTTCCTGGACATTGAATGTTCGGAAAATTGCTGGAAGGAACGGATCATCTTGAATACTTTAAGGAACCGAAGTTATAAAAAATCTCACAAAAGTTTGATAAGTCCGTAAGGTCATCCAAGAACCAACAGAGAAACAATTCTCAGGTGAATAAGTTTTTAATTCAAAGACCAAAAGTTGTTTACAAAATGACAAACTATTTTGGACCAAACTATGCAAATGTTATGAAAATTGTTCGATAAAATGGATCGTCTTGCATGCTTTAAGGGACCGATGTTATAGAAAAACTCGTAAAAGTTTAACAAGTTTGGAAATTCAGCCAAGAACCAAGGGAGAAACAATTCTCACGTAAATAACTTTTTAAATCGAAGACCAAAACTTTTTTACAAAATGACTAACTATTTGGACACAATGATGCGATTTCTCGAGAATGGAATGTTCGGGAAATTACTCAAAGGAATGGACCGTCTTGAATACTTTAAGGAACCAAAGTTATTTAAGAACCAGTAAAAGATTGACAAGTTCGGAAGTTCGTCCAAGAACGAGGAGAGAAACAATTCTCACGTAAATAAGTTTTAAATTCAAAGACCAAAAGTTGTTTACAAAATGACAAACTATTTGGACCAGATTATTCTAATGTTCTGAAAATTGCATGAAGTAATGGATCCTCTTGAATACTTTAAGCAACCGAAGTTATAAAAGAAATCGTAAAAGTTTGACAAGTTTGGAAGCTCGGCCGAGAACCAATAGACAAATAAATCTCACATGAATAAGTTTTTAAATCGAAGACCAAGAGTTATTTACAAAATGACAAAACTATTCGGACGAAAAGATGCGATTTCCTGGACATTGAATGTTCGGAAAATTGCTGGAAGGAAGGGATCATCTTGAATACTTTATGGAACCGAAGTTATAAAAAATCTCATAAAAGTTTGACAAGTTCGGAAGTTCATCCAAGAACCAACAGAGAAACAATTCTCAGGTGAATAAGTTTTTAATTCAAAGACCAAAAGTTGTTTACAAAATGACAAACTATTTTGGACCAAATTATACGAATGTTCTGAAAATTGCTCGATAAAATGGATCGCCTCGAATGCTTTAAGGGACCGATGTTATAGAAGAACTCGTAAAAGTTTGAAAAGTTTGGAAATTCAGCCAAGAACCAAGGGAGAAACAATTCTCACGTAAATAACTTTTTAAATCGAAGACCAAAATTTTTTTACAAAATGACTAACTATTTGGACACAATGATGCGATTTCTGGAGAATGGAATGTTCGGGAAATTACTCGAAGGAATGGACCGTCTTGAATACTTTAAGGAACCAAAGTTATTTAAGAACCAGTAAAAGTTTGACAAGTTCGAAAGTTCGTCCAAGAACGAGGAGAGAAACAATTCTCACGTAAATAAGTTTTAAATTCAAAGACCAAAAGTTGTTTACAAAATGACAAACTATTTGGACCAGATTATGCTAATGTTCTGAAAATTGCATGAAGGAATGGATCCTCTTGAATACTTTAAGAAACCGATGTTATAAAAGAAATCGTAAAAGTTTGACAAGTTCGGAAGCTCGGCCGAGAACCAATAGACAAATAAATCTCACATGAATAAGTTTTTAAATCGAAGACCAAAAGTTTTTTTACAAAATGACAAACTATTTGGACGAAAATATGCGATTTCCTGTGCATAGAATGTTCGAAAAATTGCTCGAAGGAATGGATCGTCATGATACTTTAAGGTATCGAAGTTATAAAAGAACTTGTAAAAGTTTGACAAGTTCGGAAGTTCATCCAAGAACCAATAGACAAACAATTCTCACGTAAATAAGTTTTTAATTGAAAGACCCCGAGCATGGAATGTTTGGATAATTGCTTGAAGGAATGGATCACCTTGAATACTTTAAGGAAACGAAGTTATTCATGAACTCGTACAGGTTTGGAAGCTTGTCCAAAAACCAAGAGAGAATCAATTCTCATGTAAATAAGTTTTTAATTCAAAGGCCGAAAGTTATTTACAAAATGACAAACTATTCGGATGAAAAGATGCGATTTCCTGGACATTGAATGTTCGGAAAATTGCTGGAAGGAACGGATCATCTGGAATACTTTAAGGAACCGAAGTTATAAAAAATCTCACAAAAGTTTGATAAGTCCGTAAGGTCATCCAAGAACCAACAGAGAAATAATTCTCAGGTGAATAAGTTTTTAATTCAAAGACCAAAAGTTGTTTACAAAATGACAAACTATTTTGGACCAAACTATGCAAATGTTATGAAAATTGTTCGATAAAATGGATCGTCTTGCATGCTTTAAGGGACCGATGTTATAGAAAAACTCGTAAAAGTTTAACTAGTTTGGAAATTCAGCCAAGAACCAAGGGAGAAACAATTCTCACGTAAATAACTTTTTAAATCGAAGACCAAAACTTTTTTACAAAATGACTAACTATTTGGACACAATGATGCGATTTCTCGAGAATGGAATGTTCGGGAAATTACTCAAAGGAATGGACCGTCTTGAATACTTTAAGGAACCAAAGTTATTTAAGAACCAGTAAAAGATTGACAAGTTCGGAAGTTCGTCCAAGAACGAGGAGAGAAACAATTCTCACGTAAATAAGTTTTAAATTCAAAGACCAAAAGTTGTTTACAAAATGACAAACTATTTGGACCAGATTATTCTAATGTTCTGAAAATTGCATGAAGTAATGGATCCTCTTGAATACTTTAAGCAAACGAAGTTATAAAAGAAATCGTAAAAGTTTGACAAGTTTGGAAGCTCGGCCGAGAACCAATAGACAAATAAATCTCACATGAATAAGTTTTTAAATCGAAGACCAAGAGTTATTTACAAAATGACAAAACTATTCGGACGAAAAGATGCGATTTCCTGGACATTGAATGTTCGGAAAATTGCTGGAAGGAAGGGATCATCTTGAATACTTTATGGAACCGAAGTTATAAAAAATCTCATAAAAGTTTGACAAGTTCGGAAGTTCATCCAAGAACCAACAGAGAAACAATTCTCAGGTGAATAAGTTTTTAATTCAAAGACCAAAAGTTGTTTACAAAATGACAAACTATTTTGGACCAAATTATACGAATGTTCTGAAAATTGCTCGATAAAATGGATCGCCTCGAATGCTTTAAGGGACCGATGTTATAGAAGAACTCGTAAAAGTTTGACAAGTTTGGAAATTCAGCCAAGAACCAAGGGAGAAACAATTCTCACGTAAATAACTTTTTAAATCGAAGACCAAAATTTTTTTACAAAATGACTAACTATTTGGACACAATGATGCGATTTCTGGAGAATGGAATGTTCGGGAAATTACTCGAAGGAATGGACCGTCTTGAATACTTTAAGGAACCAAAGTTATTTAAGAACCAGTAAAAGTTTGACAAGTTCGAAAGTTCGTCCAAGAACGAGGAGAGAAACAATTCTCACGTAAATAAGTTTTAAATTCAAAGACCAAAAGTTGTTTACAAAATGACAAACTATTTGGACCAGATTATGCTAATGTTCTGAAAATTGCATGAAGGAATGGATCCTCTTGAATACTTTAAGAAACCGATGTTATAAAAGAAATCGTAAAAGTTTGACAAGTTCGGAAGCTCGGCCGAGAACCAATAGACAAATAAATCTCACATGAATAAGTTTTTAAATCGAAGACCAAAAGTTTTTTACAAAATGACAAACAATTTGGACGAAAATATGCGATTTCCCGTGCATAGAATGTTCGAAAAATTGCTTGAAGGAATGGATCGTCATGATACTTTAAGGTATCGAAGTTATAAAAGAACTTGTAAAAGTTTGACAAGTTCGGAAGTTCATCCAAGAACCAATAGACAAACAATTCTCACGTAAATAAGTTTTTAATTGAAAGACCCAAAGCTGTTTACAAATATCATAAACTATTTAGACCATATGATGCGATTCCCCGAGCATGGAATGTTTGGATAATTGCTTGAAGGAATGGATCACCTTGAATACTTTAAGGAAACGAAGTTATTCAAGAACTCATACAGGTTTGGAAGTTTGTCCAAAAACCAAGAGAGAATCAATTCTCATGTAAATAAGTTTTTAATTCAAAGTCCAAGAGTTATTTACAAAATGACAAACTATTCGGACGAAAAGATGCGATTTTCTGGACATTGAATGTTCGGAAAATTGCAGGAAGGAAGGGATCATCTTGAATACTTTAAGGAACCGAAGTTATAAAAAATCTCATAAAAGTTTGACAAGTTCGGAAGTTCATCCAAGAACCAACAGAGAAACAATTCTCAGGTGAATAAGTTTTTAATTCAAAGACCAAAAGTTGTTTACAAAATGACAAACTATTTTGGACCAAATTATGCGAATGTTCTGAAAATTGCTCGATAAAATGGATCGTCTCGAATGCTTTAAGGTTATAGAAGAACTCGTAAAAGTTTGACAAGTTTGGAAATTCAGCCAAGAACTAAGGGAGAAACAATTCTCACGTAAATAACTTTTTAAATCGAAGACCAAAACTTTTTTACAAAACGACTAACTATTTGGACACAATGATGCGATTTCTCGAGAATGGAATGTTCGGGAAATTACTCGAACGAATGGACCGTCTTGAATACTTTAAGGAACCAAAGTTATTTAAGAACCAGTAAAAGTTTCACAAGTTCGGAAGTTCGTCCAGGAACGAGGAGAGAAACAATTCTCACGTAAATAAGTTTTAAATTCAAATACCAAAAGTTGTTTACAAAATGACAAACTATTTGGTTCAGATTATGCTAATGTTCTGAAAATTGCATGAAGGAATGGATCCTCTTGAATACTTTCAGAAACCGATGTTATAAAAGAAATCTCACATGAATAAGTTTTTAAATCGAAGACCAAAAGTTTTTTACAAAATGAGAAACTATTTGGACGAAAAGATGCGATTTCCCGTGCATAGAATGTTCGAAAAATTGCTCGAAGGAATGGATCGTCATGATACTTTAAGGTATCGAAGTTATAAAAGAACTTGTAAAAGTTTGATAAGTTCAGAAGTTCATCCAAGAACCAATAGACAAACAATTCTCATGTAAATAAGTTTTTAATTGAAAGACCAAAAGTTGTTTACAAATATCTTAAACTATTTAGACCATATGATGCGATTCCCGAGAATGGAATGTTTGGATAATTGCTTGAAGGAATGGATCACCTTGAATACTTTAAGGAAACGAAGTTATTCATGAACTCGTACAGGTTTGGAAGCTTGTCCAAAAACCAAGAGAGAATCAATTCTCATGTAAATAAGTTTTTATTTCAAAGGCCGAAAGTTATTTACAAAATGACAAACTATTCAGATGAAAAGATGCGATTTCCTGGACATTGAATGTTCGGAAAATTGCTGGAAGGAACGGATCATCTTGAATACTTTAAGGAACCGAAGTTATAAAAAATCTCACAAAAGTTTGATAAGTCCGTAAGGTCATCCAAGAACCAACAGAGAAACAATTCTCAGGTGAATAAGTTTTTAATTCAAAGACCAAAAGTTGTTTACAAAATGACAAACTATTTTGGACCAAACTATGCAAATGTTATGAAAATTGTTCGATAAAATGGATCGTCTTGCATGCTTTAAGGGACCGATGTTATAGAAAAACTCGTAAAAGTTTAACAAGTTTGGAAATTCAGCCAAGAACCAAGGGAGAAACAATTCTCACGTAAATAACTTTTTAAATCGAAGACCAAAACTTTTTTACAAAATGACTAACTATTTGGACACAATGATGCGATTTCTCGAGAATGGAATGTTCGGGAAATTACTCAAAGGAATGGACCGTCTTGAATACTTTAAGGAACCAAAGTTATTTAAGAACCAGTAAAAGATTGACAAGTTCGGAAGTTCGTCCAAGAACGAGGAGAGAAACAATTCTCACGTAAATAAGTTTTAAATTCAAAGACCAAAAGTTGTTTACAAAATGACAAACTATTTCGACCAGATTATGCTAATGTTCTGAAAATTGCATGAAGGAATGGATCCTCTTGAATACTTTAAGAAACCGATGTTATAAAAGAAATCGTAAAAGTTTGACAAGTTCGGAAGCTCGGCCGAGAACCATTAGACAAATA
This sequence comes from Kokia cookei, assembly GCA_039519145.1. Taxonomy (NCBI): domain Eukaryota; kingdom Viridiplantae; phylum Streptophyta; class Magnoliopsida; order Malvales; family Malvaceae; genus Kokia; species Kokia cookei. The sequence goes on from CM076909.1 coordinate 29,205,059, forward strand.
AATCTCACATGAATAAGTTTTTAAATCGAAGACCAAAAGTTTTTTTACAAAATGAGAAACTATTTGGACGAAAAGATGCGATTTCCCGTGCATAGAATGTTCGAAAAATTGCTCGAAGGAATGGATCGTCATGATACTTTAAGGTATCGAAGTTATAAAAGAACTTGTAAAAGTTTGATAAGTTCGGAAGTTCATCCAAGAACCAATAGACAAACAATTCTCACGTAAATAAGTTTTTAATTGAAAGACCCCGAGCATGGAATGTTTGGATAATTGCTTGAAGGAATGGATCACCTTGAATACTTTAAGGAAACGAAGTTATTCATGAACTCGTACAGGTTTGGAAGCTTGTCCAAAAACCAAGAGAGAATCAATTCTCATGTAAATAAGTTTTTAATTCAAAGGCCGAAAGTTATTTACAAAATGACAAACTATTCGGATGAAAAGATGCGATTTCCTGGACATTGAATGTTCGGAAAATTGCTGGAAGGAATGGATCCTCTTGAATACTTTAAGCAACCGAAGTTATAAAAGAAATCGTAAAAGTTTGACAAGTTTGGAAGCTCGGCCGAGAACCAATAGACAAATAAATCTCACATGAATAAGTTTTTAAATCGAAGACCAAGAGTTATTTACAAAATGACAAAACTATTCGGACGAAAAGATGCGATTTCCTGGACATTGAATGTTCGGAAAATTGCTGGAAGGAAGGGATCATCTTGAATACTTTATGGAACCGAAGTTATAAAAAATCTCATAAAAGTTTGACAAGTTCGGAAGTTCATCCAAGAACCAACAGAGAAACAATTCTCAGGTGAATAAGTTTTTAATTCAAAGACCAAAAGTTGTTTACAAAATGAAAAGACCAAAAGTTGTTTACAAAATGAAAAACTATTTTGGACAAATTATGCGAATGTTCTGAAAATTGCTCGATAAAATGGATCATCTCGAATGCTTTAAGGGACAAATTATGAGAAACAATTCTCACGTAAATAACTTTTTAAATCGAAGACCAAAAGTTTTTTACAAAACGGCTAACTATTTGGACACAATGATGCGATTTCTGGAGAATGGAATGTTCGGGAAATTACTCGAAGGAATGGATCGTCTTGAATACTTTAAGGAACCAAAGTTATTTAAGAACCCGTAAAAGTTTGACAAGTTCGGAAGTTCGTCCAAGAACGAGGAGAGAAACAATTCTCACGTAAATAAGTTTTAAATTCAAAGACCAAAAGTTGTTTACAAAATGACAAACTATTTCGACCAGATTATGCTAATGTTCTGGAAATTGCAGGAAGGAATGGATCCTCTTGAATACTTTAAGAAACCGATGTTATAAAAGAAATCGTAAAAGTTTGACAAGTTCGGAAGCTCGGCCGAGAACCAATAGACAAATAAATCTCACATGAATAAGTTTTTAAATCGAAGACCAAAAGTTTTTTACAAAATGACAAACTATTTGGACGAAAAGATGCGTTCCCGAGCATAGAATGTTCGAAAAATTGCTCGAAGGAATGGATCGTTATGATAATTTAAGGTATCGAAGTTATAAAAGAACTTGTAAAAGTTTGACAAGTTCGGAAGTTCATCCAAGAACCAATAGACAAACAATTCTCACGTAAATAAGTTTTTAATTGAAAGACCCAAAGCTGTTTACAAATATGATAAACTATTTAGACCATATGATGCGATTCCCCGAGCATGGAATGTTTGGAAAATTGCTTGAAGGAATGGATCACCTTGAATACTTTAAGGAACCGAAGTTATTCAAGAACTCGTACAGGTTTGGAAGTTTGTCCAAAAACCAAGAGAGAATCAATTCTCATGTAAATAAGTTTTTAATTCAAAGACCAAGAGTTATTTACAAAATGACAAACTATTCAGACGAAAAAATGCGATTTCCTGGACATTAAATGTTCGAAAAATTGCTGGAAGGAACGGATCATCTTGAATACTTTAAGGAACCGAAGTTATAAAAAATCTCATAAAAGTTTGACAAGTTCGGAAGTTCATCCAAGAACCAACAGAGAAACAATTCTCAGGTGAATAAGTTTTTAATTCAAAGACCAAAAGTTGTTTACAAAATGAAAAACTATTTTGGACAAATTATGCGAATGTTCTGAAAATTGCTCGATAAAATGGATCATCTCGAATGCTTTAAGGGACCGATGTTATTGAAGAACTCGTAAAAGTTTGACAAGTTTGGAAATTCAGCCAAGAACCAAGGGAGAAACAATTCTCACGTAAATAACTTTTTAAATCGAAGACCAAAAGTTTTTTACAAAACGGCTAACTATTTGGACACAATGATGCGATTTCTGGAGAATGGAATGTTCGGGAAATTACTCGAAGGAATGGATCGTCTTGAATACTTTAAGGAACCAAAGTTATTTAAGAACCCGTAAAAGTTTGACAAGTTCGGAAGTTCGTCCAAGAACGAGGAGAGAAACAATTCTCACGTAAATAAGTTTTAAATTCAAAGACCAAAAGTTGTTTACAAAATGACAAACTATTTCGACCAGAACCAAGAACCAAGGGAGAAACAATTCTCACGTAAATAACTTTTTAAATCGAAGACCAAAAGTTTTTTACAAAATGACTAACTATTTGGACACATTGATGCGATTTCTCGAGAATGAAATGTTCGGGAAATTACTCGAAGGAATGGACCGTCTTGAATACTTTAAGGAACCAAAGTTATTTAAGAACTCGTAAAAGATTGACAAGTTCGAAAGTTCGTCCTAGAACCAGGAGAGAAACAATTCTCACGTAAATAAGTTTTAAATTCAAAGACCAAAAGTTGTTTACAAAATGAAAAACTATTTGGACCAGATTATGCTAATGTTCTGAAAATTGCATGAAGGAATGGATCCTCTTGAATACTTTAAGAAATCGATGTTATGAAAGAAATCGTAAATTTTTGACAAGGTCGGAAGCTCGGTCGAGAACCAATAGACAAATAAATCTCACATGAATAAGTTTTTAAATCGAAGACCAAAATTTTTTTACAAAATGACAAACTATTTGGACGAAAAGATGCGATTTCCCGAGCATAGAATGTTCGAAAAATTGCTTGAAGGAATGGATCGTCATGATACTTTAAGGTATCGAAGTTATAAAAGAACTTGTAAAAGTTTGACAAGTTCAGAAGTTTATCCAAGAACCAATAGACAAACAATTCTCACGTAAATAAGTTTTTAATTGAAAGACCAAAAGTTGTTTATAAATATCATAAACTATTTAGACCATATGATGCGATTCCCCGAGCATGGAATGTTTGGAAAATTGCTTGAAGGAATGGATCACCTTGAATACTTTAAGGAATCGAAGTTATTCAAGAACTCGTACAGGTTTGGAAGCTTGTCCAAAAACCAAGAGAGAATCAATTCTCATGTTAATAAGCTGTTAATTCAAAGACTGAAAGTTATTTACAAAATGAAAAACTATTCGAACGAAAAGATGCGATTTCCTGGAATTTGAATGTTCGGCAAATTGCTAGAAGGAAAAGATCATCTGGAATACTTTAAGGAACCGAAGTTATAAAAAATCTCATAATAGTTTGACAAGTTCGGAAGTTCATCCAAGAACCAACAGAGAAACAATTCTCAGGTGAATAAATTTTTAATTCAAAGACCAAAAGTTGTTTACAAAATGACAAACAATTTTGGACCAAATTATGCGAATGTTCTGAAAATTGCTCGATAAAATGGATCGTCTCGAATGCTTTAAGGGACCGATGTTATAGAAGAACTCGTAAAAGTTTGACTAGTTTGGAAATTCAGCCAAGAACCAAGGGAGAAAAAATTCTCACGTAAATAACTTTTTAAATCGAAGACCAAAAGTTTTTCACAAAATGACTAACTATTTGGACACAATGATGCGATTTCTCGAGAATGGAATATTCGGGAAAATACTTTAAGCAATGGACCGTCTTGTATACTTTAAGGACCAAAGTTATTTAAGAACTCGTAAAAGTTTGACAAGTTCAGATGTTCGTCCAAGAACCAGGAGAGTGACAGTTCTCACGTAAATAAGTTTTAAATTCAAAGACCAAAAGTTGTTTACAAAATGAAAAACTATTTGGACCAGATTATGCTACTGTTCTGAAAATTGCATGAAGGAATGGATCCTCTTGAATACTTTAAGAAATCGATGATATAAAAGAAACCGTAAATGTTTGACAAGTTCGGAAGCTCGGCCGAGAACCAATAGACAAATAAATCTCACATGAATAAGTTTTTAAATCGAAGACCAAAAGTTTTTTACAAAATGACAAACTATTTGGACGAAAAGATGTGATTTCCCGAGCATAGAATGTTCGAAAAATTGCTCGAAGGAACGGATCGTCATGATACTTTAAGGTATCGAAGTTATAAAAGAACTCGAAAAAGTTTGACATGTTCGGAAGTTCATCCAAGAACCAACAGACAAACAATTCTCAAGTAAATAAGTTTTTAATTGAAAGATCAAAAGTTGTTTACAAATATCATAAACTATTTAGACCATATGATGCGATTCCCCGAGCATGGAATGTTTGGAAAATTGCTTGAAGGAATGGATCACCTTGAATACTTTAAGGAACCGAAGTTATTCAAGAACTCGTACAGGTTTGGAAGTTTGTCCAAAAACCAAGAGAGAATCAATTCTCATGTTAATAAGCTGTTAATTCAAAGACTGAAAGTTATTTACAAAATGAAAAACTATTCGAACGAAAAGATGCGATTTCCTGGAATTTGAATGTTCGGAAAATTGCTAGAAGGAAAAGATCATCTGGAATACTTTAAGGAACCGAAGTTATAAAAAATCTCATAATAGTTTGACAAGTTCGGAAGTTCATCCAAGAACCAACAGAGAAACAATTCTCAGGTGAATAAATTTTTAATTCAAAGACCAAAAGTTGTTTACAAAATGACAAACAATTTTGGACCAAATTATGCGAATGTTCTGAAAATTGCTCGATAAAATGGATCGTCTCGAATGCTTTAAGGGACCGATGTTATAGAAGAACTCGTAAAAGTTTGACTAGTTTGGAAATTCAGCCAAGAACCAAGGGAGAAACAATTCTCACGTAAATAACTTTTTAAATCGAAGACCAAAAGTTTTTTACAAAACGGCTAACTATTTGGACACAATGATGCGATTTCTGGAGAATGGAATGTTCGGGAAATTACTCGAAGGAATGGATCGTCTTGAATACTTTAAGGAACCAAAGTTATTTAAGAACCCGTAAAAGTTTGACAAGTTCGGAAGTTCGTCCAAGAACGAGGAGAGAAACAATTCTCACGTAAATAAGTTTTAAATTCAAAGACCAAAAGTTGTTTACAAAATGACAAACTATTTCGACCAGAACCAAGAACCAAGGGAGAAACAATTCTCACGTAAATAACTTTTTAAATCGAAGACCAAAAGTTTTTTACAAAATGACTAACTATTTGGACACATTGATGCGATTTCTCGAGAATGAAATGTTCGGGAAATTACTCGAAGGAATGGACCGTCTTGAATACTTTAAGGAACCAAAGTTATTTAAGAACTCGTAAAAGATTGACAAGTTCGAAAGTTCGTCCTAGAACCAGGAGAGAAACAATTCTCACGTAAATAAGTTTTAAATTCAAAGACCAAAAGTTGTTTACAAAATGAAAAACTATTTGGACCAGATTATGCTAATGTTCTGAAAATTGCATGAAGGAATGGATCCTCTTGAATACTTTAAGAAATCGATGTTATGAAAGAAATCGTAAATTTTTGACAAGGTCGGAAGCTCGGTCGAGAACCAATAGACAAATAAATCTCACATGAATAAGTTTTTAAATCGAAGACCAAAATTTTTTTACAAAATGACAAACTATTTGGACGAAAAGATGCGATTTCCCGAGCATAGAATGTTCGAAAAATTGCTTGAAGGAATGGATCGTCATGATACTTTAAGGTATCGAAGTTATAAAAGAACTTGTAAAAGTTTGACAAGTTCAGAAGTTTATCCAAGAACCAATAGACAAACAATTCTCACGTAAATAAGTTTTTAATTGAAAGACCAAAAGTTGTTTATAAATATCATAAACTATTTAGACCATATGATGCGATTCCCCGAGCATGGAATGTTTGGAAAATTGCTTGAAGGAATGGATCACCTTGAATACTTTAAGGAATCGAAGTTATTCAAGAACTCGTACAGGTTTGGAAGCTTGTCCAAAAACCAAGAGAGAATCAATTCTCATGTTAATAAGCTGTTAATTCAAAGACTGAAAGTTATTTACAAAATGAAAAACTATTCGAACGAAAAGATGCGATTTCCTGGAATTTGAATGTTCGGAAAATTGCTAGAAGGAAAAGATCATCTGGAATACTTTAAGGAACCGAAGTTATAAAAAATCTCATAATAGTTTGACAAGTTCGGAAGTTCATCCAAGAACCAACAGAGAAACAATTCTCAGGTGAATAAATTTTTAATTCAAAGACCAAAAGTTGTTTACAAAATGACAAACAATTTTGGACCAAATTATGCGAATGTTCTGAAAATTGCTCGATAAAATGGATCGTCTCGAATGCTTTAAGGGACCGATGTTATAGAAGAACTCGTAAAAGTTTGACTAGTTTGGAAATTCAGCCAAGAACCAAGGGAGAAACAATTCTCACGTAAATAACTTTTTAAATCGAAGACCAAAAGTTTTTCACAAAATGACTAACTATTTGGACACAATGATGCGATTTCTCGAGAATGGAATATTCGGGAAAATACTTTAAGCAATGGACCGTCTTGTATACTTTAAGGACCAAAGTTATTTAAGAACTCGTAAAAGTTTGACAAGTTCAGATGTTCGTCCAAGAACCAGGAGAGAGACAGTTCTCACGTAAATAAGTTTTAAATTCAAAGACCAAAAGTTGTTTACAAAATGAAAAACTATTTGGACCAGATTATGCTACTGTTCTGAAAATTGCATGAAGGAATGGATCCTCTTGAATACTTTAAGAAATCGATGATATAAAAGAAACCGTAAATGTTTGACAAGTTCGGAAGCTCGGCCGAGAACCAATAGACAAATAAATCTCACATGAATAAGTTTTTAAATCGAAGACCAAAAGTTTTTTACAAAATGACAAACTATTTGGACGAAAAGATGTGATTTCCCGAGCATAGAATGTTCGAAAAATTGCTCGAAGGAACGGATCGTCATGATACTTTAAGGTATCGAAGTTATAAAAGAACTCGAAAAAGTTTGACATGTTCGAAAGTTCATCCAAGAACCAACAGACAAACAATTCTCAAGTAAATAAGTTTTTAATTGAAAGATCAAAAGTTGTTTACAAATATCATAAACTATTTAGACCATATGATGCGATTCCCCGAGCATGGAATGTTTGGAAAATTGCTTGAAGGAATGGATCACCTTGAATACTTTAAGGAATCGATGTTATTCAAGAACTCGTACAGGTTTGGAAGTTTGTCCAAAAACCAAGAGAGAATCAATTCTCATGTTAATAAGCTGTTAATTCAAAGACTGAAAGTTATTTACAAAATGAAAAACTATTCGAACGAAAAGATGCGATTTCCTGGAATTTGAATGTTCGGAAAATTGCTAGAAGGAAAAGATCATCTGGAATACTTTAAGGAACCGAAGTTATAAAAAATCTCATAATAGTTTGACAAGTTCGGAAGTTCATCCAAGAACCAACAGAGAAACAATTCTCAGGTGAATAAATTTTTAATTCAAAGACCAAAAGTTGTTTACAAAATGACAAACAATTTTGGACCAAATTATGCGAATGTTCTGAAAATTGCTCGATAAAATGGATCGTCTCGAATGCTTTAAGGGACCGATGTTATAGAAGAACTCGTAAAAGTTTGACTAGTTTGGAAATTCAGCCAAGAACCAAGGGAGAAACAATTCTCACGTAAATAACTTTTTAAATCGAAGACCAAAAGTTTTTCACAAAATGACTAACTATTTGGACACAATGATGCGATTTCTCGAGAATGGAATATTCGGGAAAATACTTTAAGCAATGGACCGTCTTGTATACTTTAAGGACCAAAGTTATTTAAGAACTCGTAAAAGTTTGACAAGTTCAGATGTTCGTCCAAGAACCAGGAGAGAGACAGTTCTCACGTAAATAAGTTTTAAATTCAAAGACCAAAAGTTGTTTACAAAATGAAAAACTATTTGGACCAGATTATGCTACTGTTCTGAAAATTGCATGAAGGAATGGATCCTCTTGAATACTTTAAGAAATCGATGATATAAAAGAAACCGTAAATGTTTGACAAGTTCGGAAGCTCGGCCGAGAACCAATAGACAAATAAATCTCACATGAATAAGTTTTTAAATCGAAGACCAAAAGTTTTTTACAAAATGACAAACTATTTGGACGAAAAGATGTGATTTCCCGAGCATAGAATGTTCGAAAAATTGCTCGAAGGAACGGATCGTCATGATACTTTAAGGTATCGAAGTTATAAAAGAACTCGAAAAAGTTTGACATGTTCGAAAGTTCATCCAAGAACCAACAGACAAACAATTCTCAAGTAAATAAGTTTTTAATTGAAAGATCAAAAGTTGTTTACAAATATCATAAACTATTTAGACCATATGATGCGATTCCCCGAGCATGGAATGTTTGGAAAATTGCTTGAAGGAATGGATCACCTTGAATACTTTAAGGAATCGATGTTATTCAAGAACTCGTACAGGTTTGGAAGTTTGTCCAAAAACCAAGAGAGAATCAATTCTCATGTTAATAAGCTGTTAATTCAAAGACTGAAAGTTATTTACAAAATGAAAAACTATTCGAACGAAAAGATGCGATTTCCTGGAATTTGAATGTTCGGAAAATTGCTAGAAGGAAAAGATCATCTGGAATACTTTAAGGAACCGAAGTTATAAAAAATCTCATAATAGTTTGACAAGTTCGGAAGTTCATCCAAGAACCAACAGAGAAACAATTCTCAGGTGAATAAATTTTTAATTCAAAGACCAAAAGTTGTTTACAAAATGACAAACAATTTTGGACCAAATTATGCGAATGTTCTGAAAATTGCTCGATAAAATGGTCGTCTCGAATGCTTTAAGGGACCGATGTTATAGAAGAACTCGTAAAAGTTTGACTAGTTTGGAAATTCAGCCAAGAACCAAGGGAGAAACAATTCTCACGTAAATAACTTTTTAAATCGAAGACCAAAAGTTTTTCACAAAATGACTAACTATTTGGACACAATGATGCGATTTCTCGAGAATGGAATATTCGGGAAAATACTTTAAGCAATGGACCGTCTTGTATACTTTAAGGACCAAAGTTATTTAAGAACTCGTAAAAGTTTGACAAGTTCAGATGTTCGTCCAAGAACCAGGAGAGAGACAGTTCTCACGTAAATAAGTTTTAAATTCAAAGACCAAAAGTTGTTTACAAAATGAAAAACTATTTGGACCAGATTATGCTACTGTTCTGAAAATTGCATGAAGGAATGGATCCTCTTGAATACTTTAAGAAATCGATGATATAAAAGAAACCGTAAATGTTTGACAAGTTCGGAAGCTCGGCCGAGAACCAATAGACAAATAAATCTCACATGAATAAGTTTTTAAATCGAAGACCAAAAGTTTTTTACAAAATGACAAACTATTTGGACGAAAAGATGTGATTTCCCGAGCATAGAATGTTCGAAAAATTGCTCGAAGGAACGGATCGTCATGATACTTTAAGGTATCGAAGTTATAAAAGAACTCGAAAAAGTTTGACATGTTCGAAAGTTCATCCAAGAACCAACAGACAAACAATTCTCAAGTAAATAAGTTTTTAATTGAAAGATCAAAAGTTGTTTACAAATATCATAAACTATTTAGACCATATGATGCGATTCCCCGAGCATGGAATGTTTGGAAAATTGCTTGAAGGAATGGATCACCTTGAATACTTTAAGGAATCGATGTTATTCAAGAACTCGTACAGGTTTGGAAGTTTGTCCAAAAACCAAGAGAGAATCAATTCTCATGTTAATAAGCTGTTAATTCAAAGACTGAAAGTTATTTACAAAATGAAAAACTATTCGAACGAAAAGATGCGATTTCCTGGAATTTGAATGTTCGGAAAATTGCTAGAAGGAAAAGATCATCTGGAATACTTTAAGGAACCGAAGTTATAAAAAATCTCATAATAGTTTGACAAGTTCGGAAGTTCATCCAAGAACCAACAGAGAAACAATTCTCAGGTGAATAAATTTTTAATTCAAAGACCAAAAGTTGTTTACAAAATGACAAACAATTTTGGACCAAATTATGCGAATGTTCTGAAAATTGCTCGATAAAATGGATCGTCTCGAATGCTTTAAGGGACCGATGTTATAGAAGAACTCGTAAAAGTTTGACTAGTTTGGAAATTCAGCCAAGAACCAAGGGAGAAACAATTCTCACGTAAATAACTTTTTAAATCGAAGACCAAAAGTTTTTCACAAAATGACTAACTATTTGGACACAATGATGCGATTTCTCGAGAATGGAATATTCGGGAAAATACTTTAAGCAATGGACCGTCTTGTATACTTTAAGGACCAAAGTTATTTAAGAACTCGTAAAAGTTTGACAAGTTCAGATGTTCGTCCAAGAACCAGGAGAGAGACAGTTCTCACGTAAATAAGTTTTAAATTCAAAGACCAAAAGTTGTTTACAAAATGAAAAACTATTTGGACCAGATTATGCTACTGTTCTGAAAATTGCATGAAGGAATGGATCCTCTTGAATACTTTAAGAAATCGATGATATAAAAGAAACCGTAAATGTTTGACAAGTTCGGAAGCTCGGCCGAGAACCAATAGACAAATAAATCTCACATGAATAAGTTTTTAAATCGAAGACCAAAAGTTTTTTACAAAATGACAAACTATTTGGACGAAAAGATGTGATTTCCCGAGCATAGAATGTTCGAAAAATTGCTCGAAGGAACGGATCGTCATGATACTTTAAGGTATCGAAGTTATAAAAGAACTCGAAAAAGTTTGACATGTTCGAAAGTTCATCCAAGAACCAACAGACAAACAATTCTCAAGTAAATAAGTTTTTAATTGAAAGATCAAAAGTTGTTTACAAATATCATAAACTATTTAGACCATATGATGCGATTCCCCGAGCATGGAATGTTTGGAAAATTGCTTGAAGGAATGGATCACCTTGAATACTTTAAGGAATCGATGTTATTCAAGAACTCGTACAGGTTTGGAAGTTTGTCCAAAAACCAAGAGAGAATCAATTCTCATGTTAATAAGCTGTTAATTCAAAGACTGAAAGTTATTTACAAAATGAAAAACTATTCGAACGAAAAGATGCGATTTCCTGGAATTTGAATGTTCGGAAAATTGCTAGAAGGAAAAGATCATCTGGAATACTTTAAGGAACCGAAGTTATAAAAAATCTCATAATAGTTTGACAAGTTCGGAAGTTCATCCAAGAACCAACAGAGAAACAATTCTCAGGTGAATAAATTTTTAATTCAAAGACCAAAAGTTGTTTACAAAATGACAAACAATTTTGGACCAAATTATGCGAATGTTCTGAAAATTGCTCGATAAAATGGATCGTCTCGAATGCTTTAAGGGACCGATGTTATAGAAGAACTCGTAAAAGTTTGACTAGTTTGGAAATTCAGCCAAGAACCAAGGGAGAAACAATTCTCACGTAAATAACTTTTTAAATCGAAGACCAAAAGTTTTTCACAAAATGACTAACTATTTGGACACAATGATGCGATTTCTCGAGAATGGAATATTCGGGAAAATACTTTAAGCAATGGACCGTCTTGTATACTTTAAGGACCAAAGTTATTTAAGAACTCGTAAAAGTTTGACAAGTTCAGATGTTCGTCCAAGAACCAGGAGAGAGACAGTTCTCACGTAAATAAGTTTTAAATTCAAAGACCAAAAGTTGTTTACAAAATGAAAAACTATTTGGACCAGATTATGCTACTGTTCTGAAAATTGCATGAAGGAATGGATCCTCTTGAATACTTTAAGAAATCGATGATATAAAAGAAACCGTAAATGTTTGACAAGTTCGGAAGCTCGGCCGAGAACCAATAGACAAATAAATCTCACATGAATAAGTTTTTAAATCGAAGACCAAAAGTTTTTTACAAAATGACAAACTATTTGGACGAAAAGATGTGATTTCCCGAGCATAGAATGTTCGAAAAATTGCTCGAAGGAACGGATCGTCATGATACTTTAAGGTATCGAAGTTATAAAAGAACTCGAAAAAGTTTGACATGTTCGAAAGTTCATCCAAGAACCAACAGACAAACAATTCTCAAGTAAATAAGTTTTTAATTGAAAGATCAAAAGTTGTTTACAAATATCATAAACTATTTAGACCATATGATGCGATTCCCCGAGCATGGAATGTTTGGAAAATTGCTTGAAGGAATGGATCACCTTGAATACTTTAAGGAATCGATGTTATTCAAGAACTCGTACAGGTTTGGAAGTTTGTCCAAAAACCAAGAGAGAATCAATTCTCATGTTAATAAGCTGTTAATTCAAAGACTGAAAGTTATTTACAAAATGAAAAACTATTCGAACGAAAAGATGCGATTTCCTGGAATTTGAATGTTCGGAAAATTGCTAGAAGGAAAAGATCATCTGGAATACTTTAAGGAACCGAAGTTATAAAAAATCTCATAATAGTTTGACAAGTTCGGAAGTTCATCCAAGAACCAACAGAGAAACAATTCTCAGGTGAATAAATTTTTAATTCAAAGACCAAAAGTTGTTTACAAAATGACAAACAATTTTGGACCAAATTATGCGAATGTTCTGAAAATTGCTCGATAAAATGGATCGTCTCGAATGCTTTAAGGGACCGATGTTATAGAAGAACTCGTAAAAGTTTGACTAGTTTGGAAATTCAGCCAAGAACCAAGGGAGAAACAATTCTCACGTAAATAACTTTTTAAATCGAAGACCAAAAGTTTTTCACAAAATGACTAACTATTTGGACACAATGATGCGATTTCTCGAGAATGGAATATTCGGGAAAATACTTTAAGGAATGGACCGTCTTGTATACTTTAAGGACCAAAGTTATTTAAGAACTCATAAAAGTTTGACAAGTTCAGATGTTCGTCCAAGAACCAGGAGAGAGACAGTTCTCACGTAAATAAGTTTTAAATTCAAAGACCAAAAGTTGTTTACAAAATGACAAACTATTTGGACCAGATTATGCTACTGTTCTGAAAATTGCATGAAGGAGTGGATCCTCTTGAATACTTTAAGAAATCGATGATATAAAAGAAACCGTAAATGTTTGACAAGTTCGGAAGCTCGGCCGAGAACCAATAGACAAATAAATCTCACATGAATAAGTTTTTAAATCGAAGACCAAAAGTTTTTTACAAAATGACAAACTATTTGGACGAAAAGATGTGATTTCCCGAGCATAGAATGTTCGAAAAATTGCTCGAAGGAACGGATCGTCATGATACTTTAAGGTATCGAAGTTATAAAAGAACTCGAAAAAGTTTGACATGTTCGAAAGTTCATCCAAGAACCAACAGACAAACAATTCTCAAGTAAATAAGTTTTTAATTGAAAGATCAAAAGTTGTTTACAAATATCATAAACTATTTAGACCATATGATGCGATTCCCCGAGCATGGAATGTTTGGAAAATTGCTTGAAGGAATGGATCACCTTGAATACTTTAAGGAACCGAAGTTATTCAAGAACTCGTACAGGTTTGGAAGTTTGTCCAAAACCCAAGAGAGAATCAATTCTCACGTTAATAAGTTTTTAATTCAAAGACCGAAAGTTATTTCCAAAATGACAAACTGTTCGGACGAAAAGATGCGATTTCCTGGACATTGAATGTTCGAAAAATTGCTGGAAGGAAGGGATCATCTTGAATACTTTAAGGAACCGAAGTTATAAAAAATCTCATAATAGTTTGACAAGTTCGGAAGTTCATCCAAGAACCAACAAAGAAACAATTCTCAGGTGAATAAATTTTTAATTCAAAGACCAAAAGTTGTTTACAAAATGACAAACAATTTTGGACCAAATTATGCGAATGTTCTGAAAATTGCTCGATAAAATGGATCGTCTCGAATGCTTTAAGGGACCGATGTTATAGAAGAACTCGTAAAAGTTTGACAAGTTTGGAAATTCAGCCAAGAACCAAGGGAGAAACAATTCTCACGTAAATAACTTTTTAAATCGAAGACCAAAAGTTTTTTACAAAACAACTAACTATTTGGACACAATGATGCGATTTCTCGAGAATGGAATGTTCAGGAAATTACTCGAAGGAATGGACCGTCTTGTATACTTTAAGGAACCAAAGTTATTTAAGAACTTGTAAAAGTTTGACAAGTTCAGATGTTCGTCCAAGAACGAGGAGAGAGACAATTCTCACGTAAATAAGTTTTAAATTCAAAGACCAAAAGTTGTTTACAAAATGACAAACTATTTGGACCAGATTATGCTAATGTGATGAAAATTGCATGAAGGAATGGATCCTCTTGAATACTTTAAGAAATCGATGTTATGAAAGAAATCGTAAATGTTTGACAAGTTCGGAAGCTCGGCCGAGAACCAATAGACAAATAAATCTCACATGAATAAGTTTTTAAATCGAAGACCAAAAGTATTTTTACAAAATGACAAACTATTTGGACGAAAAGATGCGATTTCTCGAGCATAGAATGTTCGAAAAATTGCTCGAAGGAATGGATCGTCATGATACTTTAAGGTATCGAAGTTATAAAAGAACTTGTAAAAGTTTGACAAGTTCGAAAGTTTATCCAAGAGCCAATAGACAAACAATTCTCACGTAAATAAGTTTTTAATTGAAAGACCAAAAGAAGGAATGGATCACCTTGAATACTTTAAGGAACCGAAGTTATTCAAGAACTCGTACAGGTTTGGAAGTTTGTCCAAAAACCAAGAGAGAATCAATTCTCATGTTAATAAGTTGTTAATTCAAAGACCGAAAGTTATTTACAAAATGAAAAACTATTCGAACGAAAAGATGCGATTTCCTGGACATTGAATGTTCGGAAAATTGCTGGAAGGAACGGATCATCTGGAATACTTTAAGGAACCGAAGTTATAAAAAATCTCATAATAGTTTGACAAGTTCGGAAGTTCATCCAAGAACCAACAGAGAAACAATTCTCAGGTGAATAAATTTTTAATTCAAAGATCAAAAGTTGTTTACAAAATGACAAACAATTTTGGACCAAATTATGCGAATGTTCTGAAAATTGCTCGAAAAAATGGATCGTCTCGAACGCTTTAAGGGACCGATGTTATAGAAGAACTCGTAAAAGTTTGACAAGTTTGGAAATTCAGCCAAGAACCAAGGGAGAAACAATTCTCACGTAAATAACTTTTTAAATCGAAGACCAAAAGTTTTTTACAAAATGACTAACTATTTGGACACAATGATGCGATTTCTCGAGAATGGAATGTTCAGGAAATTACTCGAAGGAATGGACCGTCTTGTATACTTTAAGGAACCAAAGTTATTTAAGAACTCGTAAAAGTTTGACAAGTTCAGATGGAATGTTCAGGAAATTACTCAAAGGAATGGACCGTCTTGTATACTTTAAGGAACCAAAGTTATTTAAGAACCAGGAGAGACAGTTCTCACGTAAATAAGTTTTAAATTCAAAGACCAAAAGTTGTTTACAAAATGACAAACTATTTGGACCAGATTATGCTACTGTTCTGAAAATTGCATGAAGGAATGGATCCTCTTGAATACTTTAAGAAATCGATGTTATAAAATAAATCGTAAATGTTTGACAAGTTCGGAAGCTCGGCCGAGAACCAATAGACAAATAAATCTCACATGAATAAGTTTTTAAATCGAAGACCAAAAGTTTTTTACGAAATGACAAACTATTTGGACGAAAAGATGTGATTTCCCGAGCATAGAATGTTCGAAAAATTGCTCGAAGGAATGGATCGTCATGATACTTTAAGGTATCGAAGTTATAAAAGAACTCGAAAAAGTTTGACATGTTCGAAAGTTCATCCAAGAACCAACAGACAAACAATTCTCACGTAAATAAGTTTTTAAAGTTGTTTACAAATATCATAAACTATTTAGACCATATGATGCGATTCCCCGAGCATGAAATGTTTGGAAAATTGCTTGAAGGAATGGATCACCTTGAATACTTTAAGGAACCGAAGTTATTCAAGAACTCGTACAGGTTTGGAAGTTTGTCCAAAAACCAAGAGAGAATCAATTCTCACGTTAATAAGTTTTTAATTCAAAGACCGAAAGTTATTTCCAAAATGACAAACTGTTCGGACGAAAAGATGCGATTTCCTGGACATTGAATGTTCGAAAAATTGCTGGAAGGAACGGATCATCTTGAATACTTTAAGGAACCGAAGTTATAAAAAATCTCATAATAGTTTGACAAGTTCGGAAGTTCATCCAAGAACCAACAAAGAAACAATTCTCAGGTGAATAAATTTTTAATTCAAAGACCAAAAGTTGTTTACAAAATGACAAACAATTTTGGACCAAATTATGCGAATGTTCTGAAAATTGCTCGATAAAATGGATCGTCTCGAATGCTTTAAGGGACCGATGTTATAGAAGAACTCGTAAAAGTTTGACAAGTTTGGAAATTCAGCCAAGAACCAAGGGAGAAACAATTCTCACGTAAATAACTTTTTAAATCGAAGACCAAAAGTTTTTTACAAAACGACTAACTATTTCTACACAATGATGCGATTTCTCGAGAATGGAATGTTCAGGAAATTACTCGAAGGAATGGACCGTCTTGTATACTTTAAGGAACCAAAGTTATTTAAGAACTCGTAAAAGTTTGACAAGTTCAGATGTTCGTCCAAGAACGAGGAGAGAGACAATTCTCACGTAAATAAGTTTTAAATTCAAAGACCAAAAGTTGTTTACAAAATGACAAACTATTTGGACCAGATTATGCTAATGTTCTGGAAATTGCATGAAGGAATGGATCCTCTTGAATACTTTAAGAAATCGATGTTATGAAAGAAATCGTAAATGTTTGACAAGTTCGGAAGCTCGGCCGAGAACCAATAGACAAATAAATCTCACATGAATAAGTTTTTAAATCGAAGACCAAAAGTTTTTTACAAAATGACAAACTATTTGGACGGAAAGATGCGATTTCCCGAGCATAGAATGTTCGAAAAATTGCTCGAAGGAATGGATCGTCATGATACTTTAAGGTATCGAAGTTATAAAAGAACTTGTAAAAGTTTGACAAGTTCGAAAGTTTATCCAAGAGCCAATAGACAAACAATTCTCACGTAAATAAGTTTTTAATTGAAAGACCAAAAGTTGTTTACAAATATCATAAACTATTTAGACCATATGATGCGATTCCCCGAGCATGGAATGTTTGGAAAATTGCTTGAAGGAATGGATCACCTTGAATACTTTAAGGAACCGAAGTTATTCAAGAACTCGTACAGGTTTGGAAGTTTGTCCAAAAACCAAGAGAGAATCAATTCTCACGTTAATAAGTTTTTAATTCAAAGACCGAAAGTTATTTCCAAAATGACAAACTGTTCGGACGAAAAGATGCGATTTCCCGGACATTGAATGTTCGAAAAATTGCTGGAAGGAAGGGATCATCTTGAATACTTTAAGGAACCGAAGTTATAAAAAATCTCATAATAGTTTGACAAGTTCGGAAGTTCATCCAAGAACCAACAAAGAAACAATTCTCAGGTGAATAAATTTTTAATTCAAAGACCAAAAGTTGTTTACAAAATGACAAACAATTTTGGACCAAATTATGCGAATGTTCTGAAAATTGCTCGATAAAATGGATCGTCTCGAATGCTTTAAGGGACCGATGTTACAAAATGGATCCTCTTGAATAATTTAAGAAATCGATGATATAAAAGAAACCGTAAATGTTTGACAAGTTCGGAAGCTCGGCCGAGAACCAATAGACAAATAAATCTCACATGAATAAGTTTTTAAATCGAAGACCAAAAGTTTTTTACAAAATGACAAACTATTTGGACGAAAAGATGTGATTTCCCGAGCATAGAATGTTCGAAAAATTGCTCGAAGGAACGGATCATCATGATACTTTAAGGTATCGAAGTTATAAAAGAACTCGAAAAAGTTTGACATGTTCGAAAGTTCATCCAAGAACCAACAGACAAACAATTCTCAAGTAAATAAGTTTTTAATTGAAAGATCAAAAGTTGTTTACAAATATCATAAACTATTTAGACCATATGATGCGATTCCCCGAGCATGGAATGTTTGGAAAATTGCTTGAAGGAATGGATCACCTTGAATACTTTAAGGAATCGATGTTATTCAAGAACTCGTACAGGTTTGGAAGTTTGTCCAAAAACCAAGAGAGAATCAATTCTCATGTTAATAAGCTGTTAATTCAAAGACTGAAAGTTATTTACAAAATGAAAAACTATTCGAACGAAAAGATGCGATTTCCTGGAATTTGAATGTTCGGAAAATTGCTAGAAGGAAAAGATCATCTGGAATACTTTAAGGAACCGAAGTTATAAAAAATCTCATAATAGTTTGACAAGTTCGGAAGTTCATCCAAGAACCAACAGAGAAACAATTCTCAGGTGAATAAATTTTTAATTCAAAGACCAAAAGTTGTTTACAAAATGACAAACAATTTTGGACCAAATTATGCGAATGTTCTGAAAATTGCTCGATAAAATGGATCGTCTCGAATGCTTTAAGGGACCGATGTTATAGAAGAACTCGTAAAAGTTTGACTAGTTTGGAAATTCAGCCAAGAACCAAGGGAGAAACAATTCTCACGTAAATAACTTTTTAAATCGAAGACCAAAAGTTTTTCACAAAATGACTAACTATTTGGACACAATGATGCGATTTCTCGAGAATGGAATATTCGGGAAAATACTTTAAGGAATGGACCGTCTTGTATACTTTAAGGACCAAAGTTATTTAAGAACTCATAAAAGTTTGACAAGTTCAGATGTTCGTCCAAGAACCAGGAGAGAGACAGTTCTCACGTAAATAAGTTTTAAATTCAAAGACCAAAAGTTGTTTACAAAATGACAAACTATTTGGACCAGATTATGCTACTGTTCTGAAAATTGCATGAAGGAGTGGATCCTCTTGAATACTTTAAGAAATCGATGATATAAAAGAAACCGTAAATGTTTGACAAGTTCGGAAGCTCGGCCGAGAACCAATAGACAAATAAATCTCACATGAATAAGTTTTTAAATCGAAGACCAAAAGTTTTTTACAAAATGACAAACTATTTGGACGAAAAGATGTGATTTCCCGAGCATAGAATGTTCGAAAAATTGCTCGAAGGAACGGATCGTCATGATACTTTAAGGTATCGAAGTTATAAAAGAACTCGAAAAAGTTTGACATGTTCGAAAGTTCATCCAAGAACCAACAGACAAACAATTCTCAAGTAAATAAGTTTTTAATTGAAAGATCAAAAGTTGTTTACAAATATCATAAACTATTTAGACCATATGATGCGATTCCCCGAGCATGGAATGTTTGGAAAATTGCTTGAAGGAATGGATCACCTTGAATACTTTAAGGAACCGAAGTTATTCAAGAACTCGTACAGGTTTGGAAGTTTGTCCAAAACCCAAGAGAGAATCAATTCTCACGTTAATAAGTTTTTAATTCAAAGACCGAAAGTTATTTCCAAAATGACAAACTGTTCGGACGAAAAGATGCGATTTCCTGGACATTGAATGTTCGAAAAATTGCTGGAAGGAAGGGATCATCTTGAATACTTTAAGGAACCGAAGTTATAAAAAATCTCATAATAGTTTGACAAGTTCGGAAGTTCATCCAAGAACCAACAAAGAAACAATTCTCAGGTGAATAAATTTTTAATTCAAAGACCAAAAGTTGTTTACAAAATGACAAACAATTTTGGACCAAATTATGCGAATGTTCTGAAAATTGCTCGATAAAATGGATCGTCTCGAATGCTTTAAGGGACCGATGTTATAGAAGAACTCGTAAAAGTTTGACAAGTTTGGAAATTCAGCCAAGAACCAAGGGAGAAACAATTCTCACGTAAATAACTTTTTAAATCGAAGACCAAAAGTTTTTTACAAAACGGCTAACTATTTGGACACAATGATGCGATTTCTGGAGAATGGAATGTTCGGGAAATTACTCGAAGGAATGGATCGTCTTGAATACTTTAAGGAACCAAAGTTATTTAAGAACCCGTAAAAGTTTGACAAGTTCGGAAGTTCGTCCAAGAACGAGGAGAGAAACAATTCTCACGTAAATAAGTTTTAAATTCAAAGACCAAAAGTTGTTTACAAAATGACAAACTATTTCGACCAGAACCAAGAACCAAGGGAGAAACAATTCTCACGTAAATAACTTTTTAAATCGAAGACCAAAAGTTTTTTACAAAATGACTAACTATTTGGACACATTGATGCGATTTCTCGAGAATGAAATGTTCGGGAAATTACTCGAAGGAATGGACCGTCTTGAATACTTTAAGGAACCAAAGTTATTTAAGAACTCGTAAAAGATTGACAAGTTCGAAAGTTCGTCCTAGAACCAGGAGAGAAACAATTCTCACGTAAATAAGTTTTAAATTCAAAGACCAAAAGTTGTTTACAAAATGAAAAACTATTTGGACCAGATTATGCTAATGTTCTGAAAATTGCATGAAGGAATGGATCCTCTTGAATACTTTAAGAAATCGATGTTATGAAAGAAATCGTAAATTTTTGACAAGGTCGGAAGCTCGGTCGAGAACCAATAGACAAATAAATCTCACATGAATAAGTTTTTAAATCGAAGACCAAAATTTTTTTACAAAATGACAAACTATTTGGACGAAAAGATGCGATTTCCCGAGCATAGAATGTTCGAAAAATTGCTTGAAGGAATGGATCGTCATGATACTTTAAGGTATCGAAGTTATAAAAGAACTTGTAAAAGTTTGACAAGTTCAGAAGTTTATCCAAGAACCAATAGACAAACAATTCTCACGTAAATAAGTTTTTAATTGAAAGACCAAAAGTTGTTTATAAATATCATAAACTATTTAGACCATATGATGCGATTCCCCGAGCATGGAATGTTTGGAAAATTGCTTGAAGGAATGGATCACCTTGAATACTTTAAGGAATCGAAGTTATTCAAGAACTCGTACAGGTTTGGAAGCTTGTCCAAAAACCAAGAGAGAATCAATTCTCATGTTAATAAGCTGTTAATTCAAAGACTGAAAGTTATTTACAAAATGAAAAACTATTCGAACGAAAAGATGCGATTTCCTGGAATTTGAATGTTCGGCAAATTGCTAGAAGGAAAAGATCATCTGGAATACTTTAAGGAACCGAAGTTATAAAAAATCTCATAATAGTTTGACAAGTTCGGAAGTTCATCCAAGAACCAACAGAGAAACAATTCTCAGGTGAATAAATTTTTAATTCAAAGACCAAAAGTTGTTTACAAAATGACAAACAATTTTGGACCAAATTATGCGAATGTTCTGAAAATTGCTCGATAAAATGGATCGTCTCGAATGCTTTAAGGGACCGATGTTATAGAAGAACTCGTAAAAGTTTGACTAGTTTGGAAATTCAGCCAAGAACCAAGGGAGAAAAAATTCTCACGTAAATAACTTTTTAAATCGAAGACCAAAAGTTTTTCACAAAATGACTAACTATTTGGACACAATGATGCGATTTCTCGAGAATGGAATATTCGGGAAAATACTTTAAGCAATGGACCGTCTTGTATACTTTAAGGACCAAAGTTATTTAAGAACTCGTAAAAGTTTGACAAGTTCAGATGTTCGTCCAAGAACCAGGAGAGTGACAGTTCTCACGTAAATAAGTTTTAAATTCAAAGACCAAAAGTTGTTTACAAAATGAAAAACTATTTGGACCAGATTATGCTA
Organism: Kokia cookei; assembly: GCA_039519145.1. NCBI lineage: Eukaryota > Viridiplantae > Streptophyta > Magnoliopsida > Malvales > Malvaceae > Kokia > Kokia cookei. Next base: position 29,226,971 of record CM076909.1, read on the forward strand.
CTGTTCTGAAAATTGCATGAAGGAATGGATCCTCTTGAATACTTTAAGAAATCGATGATATAAAAGAAACCGTAAATGTTTGACAAGTTCGGAAGCTCGGCCGAGAACCAATAGACAAATAAATCTCACATGAATAAGTTTTTAAATCGAAGACCAAAAGTTTTTTACAAAATGACAAACTATTTGGACGAAAAGATGTGATTTCCCGAGCATAGAATGTTCGAAAAATTGCTCGAAGGAACGGATCGTCATGATACTTTAAGGTATCGAAGTTATAAAAGAACTCGAAAAAGTTTGACATGTTCGGAAGTTCATCCAAGAACCAACAGACAAACAATTCTCAAGTAAATAAGTTTTTAATTGAAAGATCAAAAGTTGTTTACAAATATCATAAACTATTTAGACCATATGATGCGATTCCCCGAGCATGGAATGTTTGGAAAATTGCTTGAAGGAATGGATCACCTTGAATACTTTAAGGAACCGAAGTTATTCAAGAACTCGTACAGGTTTGGAAGTTTGTCCAAAAACCAAGAGAGAATCAATTCTCATGTTAATAAGCTGTTAATTCAAAGACTGAAAGTTATTTACAAAATGAAAAACTATTCGAACGAAAAGATGCGATTTCCTGGAATTTGAATGTTCGGAAAATTGCTAGAAGGAAAAGATCATCTGGAATACTTTAAGGAACCGAAGTTATAAAAAATCTCATAATAGTTTGACAAGTTCGGAAGTTCATCCAAGAACCAACAGAGAAACAATTCTCAGGTGAATAAATTTTTAATTCAAAGACCAAAAGTTGTTTACAAAATGACAAACAATTTTGGACCAAATTATGCGAATGTTCTGAAAATTGCTCGATAAAATGGATCGTCTCGAATGCTTTAAGGGACCGATGTTATAGAAGAACTCGTAAAAGTTTGACTAGTTTGGAAATTCAGCCAAGAACCAAGGGAGAAACAATTCTCACGTAAATAACTTTTTAAATCGAAGACCAAAAGTTTTTTACAAAACGGCTAACTATTTGGACACAATGATGCGATTTCTGGAGAATGGAATGTTCGGGAAATTACTCGAAGGAATGGATCGTCTTGAATACTTTAAGGAACCAAAGTTATTTAAGAACCCGTAAAAGTTTGACAAGTTCGGAAGTTCGTCCAAGAACGAGGAGAGAAACAATTCTCACGTAAATAAGTTTTAAATTCAAAGACCAAAAGTTGTTTACAAAATGACAAACTATTTCGACCAGAACCAAGAACCAAGGGAGAAACAATTCTCACGTAAATAACTTTTTAAATCGAAGACCAAAAGTTTTTTACAAAATGACTAACTATTTGGACACATTGATGCGATTTCTCGAGAATGAAATGTTCGGGAAATTACTCGAAGGAATGGACCGTCTTGAATACTTTAAGGAACCAAAGTTATTTAAGAACTCGTAAAAGATTGACAAGTTCGAAAGTTCGTCCTAGAACCAGGAGAGAAACAATTCTCACGTAAATAAGTTTTAAATTCAAAGACCAAAAGTTGTTTACAAAATGAAAAACTATTTGGACCAGATTATGCTAATGTTCTGAAAATTGCATGAAGGAATGGATCCTCTTGAATACTTTAAGAAATCGATGTTATGAAAGAAATCGTAAATTTTTGACAAGGTCGGAAGCTCGGTCGAGAACCAATAGACAAATAAATCTCACATGAATAAGTTTTTAAATCGAAGACCAAAATTTTTTTACAAAATGACAAACTATTTGGACGAAAAGATGCGATTTCCCGAGCATAGAATGTTCGAAAAATTGCTTGAAGGAATGGATCGTCATGATACTTTAAGGTATCGAAGTTATAAAAGAACTTGTAAAAGTTTGACAAGTTCAGAAGTTTATCCAAGAACCAATAGACAAACAATTCTCACGTAAATAAGTTTTTAATTGAAAGACCAAAAGTTGTTTATAAATATCATAAACTATTTAGACCATATGATGCGATTCCCCGAGCATGGAATGTTTGGAAAATTGCTTGAAGGAATGGATCACCTTGAATACTTTAAGGAATCGAAGTTATTCAAGAACTCGTACAGGTTTGGAAGCTTGTCCAAAAACCAAGAGAGAATCAATTCTCATGTTAATAAGCTGTTAATTCAAAGACTGAAAGTTATTTACAAAATGAAAAACTATTCGAACGAAAAGATGCGATTTCCTGGAATTTGAATGTTCGGAAAATTGCTAGAAGGAAAAGATCATCTGGAATACTTTAAGGAACCGAAGTTATAAAAAATCTCATAATAGTTTGACAAGTTCGGAAGTTCATCCAAGAACCAACAGAGAAACAATTCTCAGGTGAATAAATTTTTAATTCAAAGACCAAAAGTTGTTTACAAAATGACAAACAATTTTGGACCAAATTATGCGAATGTTCTGAAAATTGCTCGATAAAATGGATCGTCTCGAATGCTTTAAGGGACCGATGTTATAGAAGAACTCGTAAAAGTTTGACTAGTTTGGAAATTCAGCCAAGAACCAAGGGAGAAACAATTCTCACGTAAATAACTTTTTAAATCGAAGACCAAAAGTTTTTCACAAAATGACTAACTATTTGGACACAATGATGCGATTTCTCGAGAATGGAATATTCGGGAAAATACTTTAAGCAATGGACCGTCTTGTATACTTTAAGGACCAAAGTTATTTAAGAACTCGTAAAAGTTTGACAAGTTCAGATGTTCGTCCAAGAACCAGGAGAGAGACAGTTCTCACGTAAATAAGTTTTAAATTCAAAGACCAAAAGTTGTTTACAAAATGAAAAACTATTTGGACCAGATTATGCTACTGTTCTGAAAATTGCATGAAGGAATGGATCCTCTTGAATACTTTAAGAAATCGATGATATAAAAGAAACCGTAAATGTTTGACAAGTTCGGAAGCTCGGCCGAGAACCAATAGACAAATAAATCTCACATGAATAAGTTTTTAAATCGAAGACCAAAAGTTTTTTACAAAATGACAAACTATTTGGACGAAAAGATGTGATTTCCCGAGCATAGAATGTTCGAAAAATTGCTCGAAGGAACGGATCGTCATGATACTTTAAGGTATCGAAGTTATAAAAGAACTCGAAAAAGTTTGACATGTTCGAAAGTTCATCCAAGAACCAACAGACAAACAATTCTCAAGTAAATAAGTTTTTAATTGAAAGATCAAAAGTTGTTTACAAATATCATAAACTATTTAGACCATATGATGCGATTCCCCGAGCATGGAATGTTTGGAAAATTGCTTGAAGGAATGGATCACCTTGAATACTTTAAGGAATCGATGTTATTCAAGAACTCGTACAGGTTTGGAAGTTTGTCCAAAAACCAAGAGAGAATCAATTCTCATGTTAATAAGCTGTTAATTCAAAGACTGAAAGTTATTTACAAAATGAAAAACTATTCGAACGAAAAGATGCGATTTCCTGGAATTTGAATGTTCGGAAAATTGCTAGAAGGAAAAGATCATCTGGAATACTTTAAGGAACCGAAGTTATAAAAAATCTCATAATAGTTTGACAAGTTCGGAAGTTCATCCAAGAACCAACAGAGAAACAATTCTCAGGTGAATAAATTTTTAATTCAAAGACCAAAAGTTGTTTACAAAATGACAAACAATTTTGGACCAAATTATGCGAATGTTCTGAAAATTGCTCGATAAAATGGATCGTCTCGAATGCTTTAAGGGACCGATGTTATAGAAGAACTCGTAAAAGTTTGACTAGTTTGGAAATTCAGCCAAGAACCAAGGGAGAAACAATTCTCACGTAAATAACTTTTTAAATCGAAGACCAAAAGTTTTTCACAAAATGACTAACTATTTGGACACAATGATGCGATTTCTCGAGAATGGAATATTCGGGAAAATACTTTAAGCAATGGACCGTCTTGTATACTTTAAGGACCAAAGTTATTTAAGAACTCGTAAAAGTTTGACAAGTTCAGATGTTCGTCCAAGAACCAGGAGAGAGACAGTTCTCACGTAAATAAGTTTTAAATTCAAAGACCAAAAGTTGTTTACAAAATGAAAAACTATTTGGACCAGATTATGCTACTGTTCTGAAAATTGCATGAAGGAATGGATCCTCTTGAATACTTTAAGAAATCGATGATATAAAAGAAACCGTAAATGTTTGACAAGTTCGGAAGCTCGGCCGAGAACCAATAGACAAATAAATCTCACATGAATAAGTTTTTAAATCGAAGACCAAAAGTTTTTTACAAAATGACAAACTATTTGGACGAAAAGATGTGATTTCCCGAGCATAGAATGTTCGAAAAATTGCTCGAAGGAACGGATCGTCATGATACTTTAAGGTATCGAAGTTATAAAAGAACTCGAAAAAGTTTGACATGTTCGAAAGTTCATCCAAGAACCAACAGACAAACAATTCTCAAGTAAATAAGTTTTTAATTGAAAGATCAAAAGTTGTTTACAAATATCATAAACTATTTAGACCATATGATGCGATTCCCCGAGCATGGAATGTTTGGAAAATTGCTTGAAGGAATGGATCACCTTGAATACTTTAAGGAATCGATGTTATTCAAGAACTCGTACAGGTTTGGAAGTTTGTCCAAAAACCAAGAGAGAATCAATTCTCATGTTAATAAGCTGTTAATTCAAAGACTGAAAGTTATTTACAAAATGAAAAACTATTCGAACGAAAAGATGCGATTTCCTGGAATTTGAATGTTCGGAAAATTGCTAGAAGGAAAAGATCATCTGGAATACTTTAAGGAACCGAAGTTATAAAAAATCTCATAATAGTTTGACAAGTTCGGAAGTTCATCCAAGAACCAACAGAGAAACAATTCTCAGGTGAATAAATTTTTAATTCAAAGACCAAAAGTTGTTTACAAAATGACAAACAATTTTGGACCAAATTATGCGAATGTTCTGAAAATTGCTCGATAAAATGGTCGTCTCGAATGCTTTAAGGGACCGATGTTATAGAAGAACTCGTAAAAGTTTGACTAGTTTGGAAATTCAGCCAAGAACCAAGGGAGAAACAATTCTCACGTAAATAACTTTTTAAATCGAAGACCAAAAGTTTTTCACAAAATGACTAACTATTTGGACACAATGATGCGATTTCTCGAGAATGGAATATTCGGGAAAATACTTTAAGCAATGGACCGTCTTGTATACTTTAAGGACCAAAGTTATTTAAGAACTCGTAAAAGTTTGACAAGTTCAGATGTTCGTCCAAGAACCAGGAGAGAGACAGTTCTCACGTAAATAAGTTTTAAATTCAAAGACCAAAAGTTGTTTACAAAATGAAAAACTATTTGGACCAGATTATGCTACTGTTCTGAAAATTGCATGAAGGAATGGATCCTCTTGAATACTTTAAGAAATCGATGATATAAAAGAAACCGTAAATGTTTGACAAGTTCGGAAGCTCGGCCGAGAACCAATAGACAAATAAATCTCACATGAATAAGTTTTTAAATCGAAGACCAAAAGTTTTTTACAAAATGACAAACTATTTGGACGAAAAGATGTGATTTCCCGAGCATAGAATGTTCGAAAAATTGCTCGAAGGAACGGATCGTCATGATACTTTAAGGTATCGAAGTTATAAAAGAACTCGAAAAAGTTTGACATGTTCGAAAGTTCATCCAAGAACCAACAGACAAACAATTCTCAAGTAAATAAGTTTTTAATTGAAAGATCAAAAGTTGTTTACAAATATCATAAACTATTTAGACCATATGATGCGATTCCCCGAGCATGGAATGTTTGGAAAATTGCTTGAAGGAATGGATCACCTTGAATACTTTAAGGAATCGATGTTATTCAAGAACTCGTACAGGTTTGGAAGTTTGTCCAAAAACCAAGAGAGAATCAATTCTCATGTTAATAAGCTGTTAATTCAAAGACTGAAAGTTATTTACAAAATGAAAAACTATTCGAACGAAAAGATGCGATTTCCTGGAATTTGAATGTTCGGAAAATTGCTAGAAGGAAAAGATCATCTGGAATACTTTAAGGAACCGAAGTTATAAAAAATCTCATAATAGTTTGACAAGTTCGGAAGTTCATCCAAGAACCAACAGAGAAACAATTCTCAGGTGAATAAATTTTTAATTCAAAGACCAAAAGTTGTTTACAAAATGACAAACAATTTTGGACCAAATTATGCGAATGTTCTGAAAATTGCTCGATAAAATGGATCGTCTCGAATGCTTTAAGGGACCGATGTTATAGAAGAACTCGTAAAAGTTTGACTAGTTTGGAAATTCAGCCAAGAACCAAGGGAGAAACAATTCTCACGTAAATAACTTTTTAAATCGAAGACCAAAAGTTTTTCACAAAATGACTAACTATTTGGACACAATGATGCGATTTCTCGAGAATGGAATATTCGGGAAAATACTTTAAGCAATGGACCGTCTTGTATACTTTAAGGACCAAAGTTATTTAAGAACTCGTAAAAGTTTGACAAGTTCAGATGTTCGTCCAAGAACCAGGAGAGAGACAGTTCTCACGTAAATAAGTTTTAAATTCAAAGACCAAAAGTTGTTTACAAAATGAAAAACTATTTGGACCAGATTATGCTACTGTTCTGAAAATTGCATGAAGGAATGGATCCTCTTGAATACTTTAAGAAATCGATGATATAAAAGAAACCGTAAATGTTTGACAAGTTCGGAAGCTCGGCCGAGAACCAATAGACAAATAAATCTCACATGAATAAGTTTTTAAATCGAAGACCAAAAGTTTTTTACAAAATGACAAACTATTTGGACGAAAAGATGTGATTTCCCGAGCATAGAATGTTCGAAAAATTGCTCGAAGGAACGGATCGTCATGATACTTTAAGGTATCGAAGTTATAAAAGAACTCGAAAAAGTTTGACATGTTCGAAAGTTCATCCAAGAACCAACAGACAAACAATTCTCAAGTAAATAAGTTTTTAATTGAAAGATCAAAAGTTGTTTACAAATATCATAAACTATTTAGACCATATGATGCGATTCCCCGAGCATGGAATGTTTGGAAAATTGCTTGAAGGAATGGATCACCTTGAATACTTTAAGGAATCGATGTTATTCAAGAACTCGTACAGGTTTGGAAGTTTGTCCAAAAACCAAGAGAGAATCAATTCTCATGTTAATAAGCTGTTAATTCAAAGACTGAAAGTTATTTACAAAATGAAAAACTATTCGAACGAAAAGATGCGATTTCCTGGAATTTGAATGTTCGGAAAATTGCTAGAAGGAAAAGATCATCTGGAATACTTTAAGGAACCGAAGTTATAAAAAATCTCATAATAGTTTGACAAGTTCGGAAGTTCATCCAAGAACCAACAGAGAAACAATTCTCAGGTGAATAAATTTTTAATTCAAAGACCAAAAGTTGTTTACAAAATGACAAACAATTTTGGACCAAATTATGCGAATGTTCTGAAAATTGCTCGATAAAATGGTCGTCTCGAATGCTTTAAGGGACCGATGTTATAGAAGAACTCGTAAAAGTTTGACTAGTTTGGAAATTCAGCCAAGAACCAAGGGAGAAACAATTCTCACGTAAATAACTTTTTAAATCGAAGACCAAAAGTTTTTCACAAAATGACTAACTATTTGGACACAATGATGCGATTTCTCGAGAATGGAATATTCGGGAAAATACTTTAAGCAATGGACCGTCTTGTATACTTTAAGGACCAAAGTTATTTAAGAACTCGTAAAAGTTTGACAAGTTCAGATGTTCGTCCAAGAACCAGGAGAGAGACAGTTCTCACGTAAATAAGTTTTAAATTCAAAGACCAAAAGTTGTTTACAAAATGAAAAACTATTTGGACCAGATTATGCTACTGTTCTGAAAATTGCATGAAGGAATGGATCCTCTTGAATACTTTAAGAAATCGATGATATAAAAGAAACCGTAAATGTTTGACAAGTTCGGAAGCTCGGCCGAGAACCAATAGACAAATAAATCTCACATGAATAAGTTTTTAAATCGAAGACCAAAAGTTTTTTACAAAATGACAAACTATTTGGACGAAAAGATGTGATTTCCCGAGCATAGAATGTTCGAAAAATTGCTCGAAGGAACGGATCGTCATGATACTTTAAGGTATCGAAGTTATAAAAGAACTCGAAAAAGTTTGACATGTTCGAAAGTTCATCCAAGAACCAACAGACAAACAATTCTCAAGTAAATAAGTTTTTAATTGAAAGATCAAAAGTTGTTTACAAATATCATAAACTATTTAGACCATATGATGCGATTCCCCGAGCATGGAATGTTTGGAAAATTGCTTGAAGGAATGGATCACCTTGAATACTTTAAGGAATCGATGTTATTCAAGAACTCGTACAGGTTTGGAAGTTTGTCCAAAAACCAAGAGAGAATCAATTCTCATGTTAATAAGCTGTTAATTCAAAGACTGAAAGTTATTTACAAAATGAAAAACTATTCGAACGAAAAGATGCGATTTCCTGGAATTTGAATGTTCGGAAAATTGCTAGAAGGAAAAGATCATCTGGAATACTTTAAGGAACCGAAGTTATAAAAAATCTCATAATAGTTTGACAAGTTCGGAAGTTCATCCAAGAACCAACAGAGAAACAATTCTCAGGTGAATAAATTTTTAATTCAAAGACCAAAAGTTGTTTACAAAATGACAAACAATTTTGGACCAAATTATGCGAATGTTCTGAAAATTGCTCGATAAAATGGATCGTCTCGAATGCTTTAAGGGACCGATGTTATAGAAGAACTCGTAAAAGTTTGACTAGTTTGGAAATTCAGCCAAGAACCAAGGGAGAAACAATTCTCACGTAAATAACTTTTTAAATCGAAGACCAAAAGTTTTTCACAAAATGACTAACTATTTGGACACAATGATGCGATTTCTCGAGAATGGAATATTCGGGAAAATACTTTAAGGAATGGACCGTCTTGTATACTTTAAGGACCAAAGTTATTTAAGAACTCATAAAAGTTTGACAAGTTCAGATGTTCGTCCAAGAACCAGGAGAGAGACAGTTCTCACGTAAATAAGTTTTAAATTCAAAGACCAAAAGTTGTTTACAAAATGACAAACTATTTGGACCAGATTATGCTACTGTTCTGAAAATTGCATGAAGGAGTGGATCCTCTTGAATACTTTAAGAAATCGATGATATAAAAGAAACCGTAAATGTTTGACAAGTTCGGAAGCTCGGCCGAGAACCAATAGACAAATAAATCTCACATGAATAAGTTTTTAAATCGAAGACCAAAAGTTTTTTACAAAATGACAAACTATTTGGACGAAAAGATGTGATTTCCCGAGCATAGAATGTTCGAAAAATTGCTCGAAGGAACGGATCGTCATGATACTTTAAGGTATCGAAGTTATAAAAGAACTCGAAAAAGTTTGACATGTTCGAAAGTTCATCCAAGAACCAACAGACAAACAATTCTCAAGTAAATAAGTTTTTAATTGAAAGATCAAAAGTTGTTTACAAATATCATAAACTATTTAGACCATATGATGCGATTCCCCGAGCATGGAATGTTTGGAAAATTGCTTGAAGGAATGGATCACCTTGAATACTTTAAGGAACCGAAGTTATTCAAGAACTCGTACAGGTTTGGAAGTTTGTCCAAAACCCAAGAGAGAATCAATTCTCACGTTAATAAGTTTTTAATTCAAAGACCGAAAGTTATTTCCAAAATGACAAACTGTTCGGACGAAAAGATGCGATTTCCTGGACATTGAATGTTCGAAAAATTGCTGGAAGGAAGGGATCATCTTGAATACTTTAAGGAACCGAAGTTATAAAAAATCTCATAATAGTTTGACAAGTTCGGAAGTTCATCCAAGAACCAACAAAGAAACAATTCTCAGGTGAATAAATTTTTAATTCAAAGACCAAAAGTTGTTTACAAAATGACAAACAATTTTGGACCAAATTATGCGAATGTTCTGAAAATTGCTCGATAAAATGGATCGTCTCGAATGCTTTAAGGGACCGATGTTATAGAAGAACTCGTAAAAGTTTGACAAGTTTGGAAATTCAGCCAAGAACCAAGGGAGAAACAATTCTCACGTAAATAACTTTTTAAATCGAAGACCAAAAGTTTTTTACAAAACAACTAACTATTTGGACACAATGATGCGATTTCTCGAGAATGGAATGTTCAGGAAATTACTCGAAGGAATGGACCGTCTTGTATACTTTAAGGAACCAAAGTTATTTAAGAACTTGTAAAAGTTTGACAAGTTCAGATGTTCGTCCAAGAACGAGGAGAGAGACAATTCTCACGTAAATAAGTTTTAAATTCAAAGACCAAAAGTTGTTTACAAAATGACAAACTATTTGGACCAGATTATGCTAATGTGATGAAAATTGCATGAAGGAATGGATCCTCTTGAATACTTTAAGAAATCGATGTTATGAAAGAAATCGTAAATGTTTGACAAGTTCGGAAGCTCGGCCGAGAACCAATAGACAAATAAATCTCACATGAATAAGTTTTTAAATCGAAGACCAAAAGTATTTTTACAAAATGACAAACTATTTGGACGAAAAGATGCGATTTCTCGAGCATAGAATGTTCGAAAAATTGCTCGAAGGAATGGATCGTCATGATACTTTAAGGTATCGAAGTTATAAAAGAACTTGTAAAAGTTTGACAAGTTCGAAAGTTTATCCAAGAGCCAATAGACAAACAATTCTCACGTAAATAAGTTTTTAATTGAAAGACCAAAAGAAGGAATGGATCACCTTGAATACTTTAAGGAACCGAAGTTATTCAAGAACTCGTACAGGTTTGGAAGTTTGTCCAAAAACCAAGAGAGAATCAATTCTCATGTTAATAAGTTGTTAATTCAAAGACCGAAAGTTATTTACAAAATGAAAAACTATTCGAACGAAAAGATGCGATTTCCTGGACATTGAATGTTCGGAAAATTGCTGGAAGGAACGGATCATCTGGAATACTTTAAGGAACCGAAGTTATAAAAAATCTCATAATAGTTTGACAAGTTCGGAAGTTCATCCAAGAACCAACAGAGAAACAATTCTCAGGTGAATAAATTTTTAATTCAAAGATCAAAAGTTGTTTACAAAATGACAAACAATTTTGGACCAAATTATGCGAATGTTCTGAAAATTGCTCGAAAAAATGGATCGTCTCGAACGCTTTAAGGGACCGATGTTATAGAAGAACTCGTAAAAGTTTGACAAGTTTGGAAATTCAGCCAAGAACCAAGGGAGAAACAATTCTCACGTAAATAACTTTTTAAATCGAAGACCAAAAGTTTTTTACAAAATGACTAACTATTTGGACACAATGATGCGATTTCTCGAGAATGGAATGTTCAGGAAATTACTCGAAGGAATGGACCGTCTTGTATACTTTAAGGAACCAAAGTTATTTAAGAACTCGTAAAAGTTTGACAAGTTCAGATGGAATGTTCAGGAAATTACTCAAAGGAATGGACCGTCTTGTATACTTTAAGGAACCAAAGTTATTTAAGAACCAGGAGAGACAGTTCTCACGTAAATAAGTTTTAAATTCAAAGACCAAAAGTTGTTTACAAAATGACAAACTATTTGGACCAGATTATGCTACTGTTCTGAAAATTGCATGAAGGAATGGATCCTCTTGAATACTTTAAGAAATCGATGTTATAAAATAAATCGTAAATGTTTGACAAGTTCGGAAGCTCGGCCGAGAACCAATAGACAAATAAATCTCACATGAATAAGTTTTTAAATCGAAGACCAAAAGTTTTTTACGAAATGACAAACTATTTGGACGAAAAGATGTGATTTCCCGAGCATAGAATGTTCGAAAAATTGCTCGAAGGAATGGATCGTCATGATACTTTAAGGTATCGAAGTTATAAAAGAACTCGAAAAAGTTTGACATGTTCGAAAGTTCATCCAAGAACCAACAGACAAACAATTCTCACGTAAATAAGTTTTTAAAGTTGTTTACAAATATCATAAACTATTTAGACCATATGATGCGATTCCCCGAGCATGAAATGTTTGGAAAATTGCTTGAAGGAATGGATCACCTTGAATACTTTAAGGAACCGAAGTTATTCAAGAACTCGTACAGGTTTGGAAGTTTGTCCAAAAACCAAGAGAGAATCAATTCTCACGTTAATAAGTTTTTAATTCAAAGACCGAAAGTTATTTCCAAAATGACAAACTGTTCGGACGAAAAGATGCGATTTCCTGGACATTGAATGTTCGAAAAATTGCTGGAAGGAACGGATCATCTTGAATACTTTAAGGAACCGAAGTTATAAAAAATCTCATAATAGTTTGACAAGTTCGGAAGTTCATCCAAGAACCAACAAAGAAACAATTCTCAGGTGAATAAATTTTTAATTCAAAGACCAAAAGTTGTTTACAAAATGACAAACAATTTTGGACCAAATTATGCGAATGTTCTGAAAATTGCTCGATAAAATGGATCGTCTCGAATGCTTTAAGGGACCGATGTTATAGAAGAACTCGTAAAAGTTTGACAAGTTTGGAAATTCAGCCAAGAACCAAGGGAGAAACAATTCTCACGTAAATAACTTTTTAAATCGAAGACCAAAAGTTTTTTACAAAACGACTAACTATTTCTACACAATGATGCGATTTCTCGAGAATGGAATGTTCAGGAAATTACTCGAAGGAATGGACCGTCTTGTATACTTTAAGGAACCAAAGTTATTTAAGAACTCGTAAAAGTTTGACAAGTTCAGATGTTCGTCCAAGAACGAGGAGAGAGACAATTCTCACGTAAATAAGTTTTAAATTCAAAGACCAAAAGTTGTTTACAAAATGACAAACTATTTGGACCAGATTATGCTAATGTTCTGGAAATTGCATGAAGGAATGGATCCTCTTGAATACTTTAAGAAATCGATGTTATGAAAGAAATCGTAAATGTTTGACAAGTTCGGAAGCTCGGCCGAGAACCAATAGACAAATAAATCTCACATGAATAAGTTTTTAAATCGAAGACCAAAAGTTTTTTACAAAATGACAAACTATTTGGACGGAAAGATGCGATTTCCCGAGCATAGAATGTTCGAAAAATTGCTCGAAGGAATGGATCGTCATGATACTTTAAGGTATCGAAGTTATAAAAGAACTTGTAAAAGTTTGACAAGTTCGAAAGTTTATCCAAGAGCCAATAGACAAACAATTCTCACGTAAATAAGTTTTTAATTGAAAGACCAAAAGTTGTTTACAAATATCATAAACTATTTAGACCATATGATGCGATTCCCCGAGCATGGAATGTTTGGAAAATTGCTTGAAGGAATGGATCACCTTGAATACTTTAAGGAACCGAAGTTATTCAAGAACTCGTACAGGTTTGGAAGTTTGTCCAAAAACCAAGAGAGAATCAATTCTCACGTTAATAAGTTTTTAATTCAAAGACCGAAAGTTATTTCCAAAATGACAAACTGTTCGGACGAAAAGATGCGATTTCCCGGACATTGAATGTTCGAAAAATTGCTGGAAGGAAGGGATCATCTTGAATACTTTAAGGAACCGAAGTTATAAAAAATCTCATAATAGTTTGACAAGTTCGGAAGTTCATCCAAGAACCAACAAAGAAACAATTCTCAGGTGAATAAATTTTTAATTCAAAGACCAAAAGTTGTTTACAAAATGACAAACAATTTTGGACCAAATTATGCGAATGTTCTGAAAATTGCTCGATAAAATGGATCGTCTCGAATGCTTTAAGGGACCGATGTTACAAAATGGATCCTCTTGAATAATTTAAGAAATCGATGATATAAAAGAAACCGTAAATGTTTGACAAGTTCGGAAGCTCGGCCGAGAACCAATAGACAAATAAATCTCACATGAATAAGTTTTTAAATCGAAGACCAAAAGTTTTTTACAAAATGACAAACTATTTGGACGAAAAGATGTGATTTCCCGAGCATAGAATGTTCGAAAAATTGCTCGAAGGAACGGATCATCATGATACTTTAAGGTATCGAAGTTATAAAAGAACTCGAAAAAGTTTGACATGTTCGAAAGTTCATCCAAGAACCAACAGACAAACAATTCTCAAGTAAATAAGTTTTTAATTGAAAGATCAAAAGTTGTTTACAAATATCATAAACTATTTAGACCATATGATGCGATTCCCCGAGCATGGAATGTTTGGAAAATTGCTTGAAGGAATGGATCACCTTGAATACTTTAAGGAATCGATGTTATTCAAGAACTCGTACAGGTTTGGAAGTTTGTCCAAAAACCAAGAGAGAATCAATTCTCACGTTAATAAGTTTTTAATTCAAAGACCGAAAGTTATTTCCAAAATGACAAACTGTTCGGACGAAAAGATGCGATTTCCCGGACATTGAATGTTCGAAAAATTGCTGGAAGGAAGGGATCATCTTGAATACTTTAAGGAACCGAAGTTATAAAAAATCTCATAATAGTTTGACAAGTTCGGAAGTTCATCCAAGAACCAACAAAGAAACAATTCTCAGGTGAATAAATTTTTAATTCAAAGACCAAAAGTTGTTTACAAAATGACAAACAATTTTGGACCAAATTATGCGAATGTTCTGAAAATTGCTCGATAAAATGGATCGTCTCGAATGCTTTAAGGGACCGATGTTACAAAATGGATCCTCTTGAATAATTTAAGAAATCGATGATATAAAAGAAACCGTAAATGTTTGACAAGTTCGGAAGCTCGGCCGAGAACCAATAGACAAATAAATCTCACATGAATAAGTTTTTAAATCGAAGACCAAAAGTTTTTTACAAAATGACAAACTATTTGGACGAAAAGATGTGATTTCCCGAGCATAGAATGTTCGAAAAATTGCTCGAAGGAACGGATCATCATGATACTTTAAGGTATCGAAGTTATAAAAGAACTCGAAAAAGTTTGACATGTTCGAAAGTTCATCCAAGAACCAACAGACAAACAATTCTCAAGTAAATAAGTTTTTAATTGAAAGATCAAAAGTTGTTTACAAATATCATAAACTATTTAGACCATATGATGCGATTCCCCGAGCATGGAATGTTTGGAAAATTGCTTGAAGGAATGGATCACCTTGAATACTTTAAGGAATCGATGTTATTCAAGAACTCGTACAGGTTTGGAAGTTTGTCCAAAAACCAAGAGAGAATCAATTCTCATGTTAATAAGCTGTTAATTCAAAGACTGAAAGTTATTTACAAAATGAAAAACTATTCGAACGAAAAGATGCGATTTCCTGGAATTTGAATGTTCGGAAAATTGCTAGAAGGAAAAGATCATCTGGAATACTTTAAGGAACCGAAGTTATAAAAAATCTCATAATAGTTTGACAAGTTCGGAAGTTCATCCAAGAACCAACAGAGAAACAATTCTCAGGTGAATAAATTTTTAATTCAAAGACCAAAAGTTGTTTACAAAATGACAAACAATTTTGGACCAAATTATGCGAATGTTCTGAAAATTGCTCGATAAAATGGATCGTCTCGAATGCTTTAAGGGACCGATGTTATAGAAGAACTCGTAAAAGTTTGACTAGTTTGGAAATTCAGCCAAGAACCAAGGGAGAAACAATTCTCACGTAAATAACTTTTTAAATCGAAGACCAAAAGTTTTTTACAAAACGGCTAACTATTTGGACACAATGATGCGATTTCTGGAGAATGGAATGTTCGGGAAATTACTCGAAGGAATGGATCGTCTTGAATACTTTAAGGAACCAAAGTTATTTAAGAACCCGTAAAAGTTTGACAAGTTCGGAAGTTCGTCCAAGAACGAGGAGAGAAACAATTCTCACGTAAATAAGTTTTAAATTCAAAGACCAAAAGTTGTTTACAAAATGACAAACTATTTGGACCAGAACCAAGAACCAAGGGAGAAACAATTCTCACGTAAATAACTTTTTAAATCGAAGACCAAAAGTTTTTTACAAAATGACTAACTATTTGGACACATTGATGCGATTTCTCGAGAATGAAATGTTCGGGAAATTACTCGAAGGAATGGACCGTCTTGAATACTTTAAGGAACCAAAGTTATTTAAGAACTCGTAAAAGATTGACAAGTTCGAAAGTTCGTCCTAGAACCAGGAGAGAAACAATTCTCACGTAAATAAGTTTTAAATTCAAAGACCAAAAGTTGTTTACAAAATGAAAAACTATTTGGACCAGATTATGCTAATGTTCTGAAAATTGCATGAAGGAATGGATCCTCTTGAATACTTTAAGAAATCGATGTTATGAAAGAAATCGTAAATTTTTGACAAGGTCGGAAGCTCGGTCGAGAACCAATAGACAAATAAATCTCACATGAATAAGTTTTTAAATCGAAGACCAAAATTTTTTTACAAAATGACAAACTATTTGGACGAAAAGATGCGATTTCCCGAGCATAGAATGTTCGAAAAATTGCTTGAAGGAATGGATCGTCATGATACTTTAAGGTATCGAAGTTATAAAAGAACTTGTAAAAGTTTGACAAGTTCAGAAGTTTATCCAAGAACCAATAGACAAACAATTCTCACGTAAATAAGTTTTTAATTGAAAGACCAAAAGTTGTTTATAAATATCATAAACTATTTAGACCATATGATGCGATTCCCCGAGCATGGAATGTTTGGAAAATTGCTTGAAGGAATGGATCACCTTGAATACTTTAAGGAATCGAAGTTATTCAAGAACTCGTACAGGTTTGGAAGCTTGTCCAAAAACCAAGAGAGAATCAATTCTCATGTTAATAAGCTGTTAATTCAAAGACTGAAAGTTATTTACAAAATGAAAAACTATTCGAACGAAAAGATGCGATTTCCTGGAATTTGAATGTTCGGCAAATTGCTAGAAGGAAAAGATCATCTGGAATACTTTAAGGAACCGAAGTTATAAAAAATCTCATAATAGTTTGACAAGTTCGGAAGTTCATCCAAGAACCAACAGAGAAACAATTCTCAGGTGAATAAATTTTTAATTCAAAGACCAAAAGTTGTTTACAAAATGACAAACAATTTTGGACCAAATTATGCGAATGTTCTGAAAATTGCTCGATAAAATGGATCGTCTCGAATGCTTTAAGGGACCGATGTTATAGAAGAACTCGTAAAAGTTTGACTAGTTTGGAAATTCAGCCAAGAACCAAGGGAGAAAAAATTCTCACGTAAATAACTTTTTAAATCGAAGACCAAAAGTTTTTCACAAAATGACTAACTATTTGGACACAATGATGCGATTTCTCGAGAATGGAATATTCGGGAAAATACTTTAAGCAATGGACCGTCTTGTATACTTTAAGGACCAAAGTTATTTAAGAACTCGTAAAAGTTTGACAAGTTCAGATGTTCGTCCAAGAACCAGGAGAGTGACAGTTCTCACGTAAATAAGTTTTAAATTCAAAGACCAAAAGTTGTTTACAAAATGAAAAACTATTTGGACCAGATTATGCTACTGTTCTGAAAATTGCATGAAGGAATGGATCCTCTTGAATACTTTAAGAAATCGATGATATAAAAGAAACCGTAAATGTTTGACAAGTTCGGAAGCTCGGCCGAGAACCAATAGACAAATAAATCTCACATGAATAAGTTTTTAAATCGAAGACCAAAAGTTTTTTACAAAATGACAAACTATTTGGACGAAAAGATGTGATTTCCCGAGCATAGAATGTTCGAAAAATTGCTCGAAGGAACGGATCGTCATGATACTTTAAGGTATCGAAGTTATAAAAGAACTCGAAAAAGTTTGACATGTTCGAAAGTTCATCCAAGAACCAACAGACAAACAATTCTCAAGTAAATAAGTTTTTAATTGAAAGATCAAAAGTTGTTTACAAATATCATAAACTATTTAGACCATATGATGCGATTCCCCGAGCATGGAATGTTTGGAAAATTGCTTGAAGGAATGGATCACCTTGAATACTTTAAGGAACCGAAGTTATTCAAGAACTCGTACAGGTTTGGAAGTTTGTCCAAAAACCAAGAGAGAATCAATTCTCATGTTAATAAGCTGTTAATTCAAAGACTGAAAGTTATTTACAAAATGAAAAACTATTCGAACGAAAAGATGCGATTTCCTGGAATTTGAATGTTCGGAAAATTGCTAGAAGGAAAAGATCATCTGGAATACTTTAAGGAACCGAAGTTATAAAAAATCTCATAATAGTTTGACAAGTTCGGAAGTTCATCCAAGAACCAACAGAGAAACAATTCTCAGGTGAATAAATTTTTAATTCAAAGACCAAAAGTTGTTTACAAAATGACAAACAATTTTGGACCAAATTATGCGAATGTTCTGAAAATTGCTCGATAAAATGGATCGTCTCGAATGCTTTAAGGGACCGATGTTATAGAAGAACTCGTAAAAGTTTGACTAGTTTGGAAATTCAGCCAAGAACCAAGGGAGAAACAATTCTCACGTAAATAACTTTTTAAATCGAAGACCAAAAGTTTTTTACAAAACGGCTAACTATTTGGACACAATGATGCGATTTCTGGAGAATGGAATGTTCGGGAAATTACTCGAAGGAATGGATCGTCTTGAATACTTTAAGGAACCAAAGTTATTTAAGAACCCGTAAAAGTTTGACAAGTTCGGAAGTTCGTCCAAGAACGAGGAGAGAAACAATTCTCACGTAAATAAGTTTTAAATTCAAAGACCAAAAGTTGTTTACAAAATGACAAACTATTTGGACCAGAACCAAGAACCAAGGGAGAAACAATTCTCACGTAAATAACTTTTTAAATCGAAGACCAAAAGTTTTTTACAAAATGACTAACTATTTGGACACATTGATGCGATTTCTCGAGAATGAAATGTTCGGGAAATTACTCGAAGGAATGGACCGTCTTGAATACTTTAAGGAACCAAAGTTATTTAAGAACTCGTAAAAGATTGACAAGTTCGAAAGTTCGTCCTAGAACCAGGAGAGAAACAATTCTCACGTAAATAAGTTTTAAATTCAAAGACCAAAAGTTGTTTACAAAATGAAAAACTATTTGGACCAGATTATGCTAATGTTCTGAAAATTGCATGAAGGAATGGATCCTCTTGAATACTTTAAGAAATCGATGTTATGAAAGAAATCGTAAATTTTTGACAAGGTCGGAAGCTCGGTCGAGAACCAATAGACAAATAAATCTCACATGAATAAGTTTTTAAATCGAAGACCAAAATTTTTTTACAAAATGACAAACTATTTGGACGAAAAGATGCGATTTCCCGAGCATAGAATGTTCGAAAAATTGCTTGAAGGAATGGATCGTCATGATACTTTAAGGTATCGAAGTTATAAAAGAACTTGTAAAAGTTTGACAAGTTCAGAAGTTTATCCAAGAACCAATAGACAAACAATTCTCACGTAAATAAGTTTTTAATTGAAAGACCAAAAGTTGTTTATAAATATCATAAACTATTTAGACCATATGATGCGATTCCCCGAGCATGGAATGTTTGGAAAATTGCTTGAAGGAATGGATCACCTTGAATACTTTAAGGAATCGAAGTTATTCAAGAACTCGTACAGGTTTGGAAGCTTGTCCAAAAACCAAGAGAGAATCAATTCTCATGTTAATAAGCTGTTAATTCAAAGACTGAAAGTTATTTACAAAATGAAAAACTATTCGAACGAAAAGATGCGATTTCCTGGAATTTGAATGTTCGGCAAATTGCTAGAAGGAAAAGATCATCTGGAATACTTTAAGGAACCGAAGTTATAAAAAATCTCATAATAGTTTGACAAGTTCGGAAGTTCATCCAAGAACCAACAGAGAAACAATTCTCAGGTGAATAAATTTTTAATTCAAAGACCAAAAGTTGTTTACAAAATGACAAACAATTTTGGACCAAATTATGCGAATGTTCTGAAAATTGCTCGATAAAATGGATCGTCTCGAATGCTTTAAGGGACCGATGTTATAGAAGAACTCGTAAAAGTTTGACTAGTTTGGAAATTCAGCCAAGAACCAAGGGAGAAAAAATTCTCACGTAAATAACTTTTTAAATCGAAGACCAAAAGTTTTTCACAAAATGACTAACTATTTGGACACAATGATGCGATTTCTCGAGAATGGAATATTCGGGAAAATACTTTAAGCAATGGACCGTCTTGTATACTTTAAGGACCAAAGTTATTTAAGAACTCGTAAAAGTTTGACAAGTTCAGATGTTCGTCCAAGAACCAGGAGAGTGACAGTTCTCACGTAAATAAGTTTTAAATTCAAAGACCAAAAGTTGTTTACAAAATGAAAAACTATTTGGACCAGATTATGCTACTGTTCTGAAAATTGCATGAAGGAATGGATCCTCTTGAATACTTTAAGAAATCGATGATATAAAAGAAACCGTAAATGTTTGACAAGTTCGGAAGCTCGGCCGAGAACCAATAGACAAATAAATCTCACATGAATAAGTTTTTAAATCGAAGACCAAAAGTTTTTTACAAAATGACAAACTATTTGGACGAAAAGATGTGATTTCCCGAGCATAGAATGTTCGAAAAATTGCTCGAAGGAACGGATCGTCATGATACTTTAAGGTATCGAAGTTATAAAAGAACTCGAAAAAGTTTGACATGTTCGAAAGTTCATCCAAGAACCAACAGACAAACAATTCTCAAGTAAATAAGTTTTTAATTGAAAGATCAAAAGTTGTTTACAAATATCATAAACTATTTAGACCATATGATGCGATTCCCCGAGCATGGAATGTTTGGAAAATTGCTTGAAGGAATGGATCACCTTGAATACTTTAAGGAACCGAAGTTATTCAAGAACTCGTACAGGTTTGGAAGTTTGTCCAAAAACCAAGAGAGAATCAATTCTCATGTTAATAAGCTGTTAATTCAAAGACTGAAAGTTATTTACAAAATGAAAAACTATTCGAACGAAAAGATGCGATTTCCTGGAATTTGAATGTTCGGAAAATTGCTAGAAGGAAAAGATCATCTGGAATACTTTAAGGAACCGAAGTTATAAAAAATCTCATAATAGTTTGACAAGTTCGGAAGTTCATCCAAGAACCAACAGAGAAACAATTCTCAGGTGAATAAATTTTTAATTCAAAGACCAAAAGTTGTTTACAAAATGACAAACAATTTTGGACCAAATTATGCGAATGTTCTGAAAATTGCTCGATAAAATGGATCGTCTCGAATGCTTTAAGGGACCGATGTTATAGAAGAACTCGTAAAAGTTTGACTAGTTTGGAAATTCAGCCAAGAACCAAGGGAGAAACAATTCTCACGTAAATAACTTTTTAAATCGAAGACCAAAAGTTTTTTACAAAACGGCTAACTATTTGGACACAATGATGCGATTTCTGGAGAATGGAATGTTCGGGAAATTACTCGAAGGAATGGATCGTCTTGAATACTTTAAGGAACCAAAGTTATTTAAGAACCCGTAAAAGTTTGACAAGTTCGGAAGTTCGTCCAAGAACGAGGAGAGAAACAATTCTCACGTAAATAAGTTTTAAATTCAAAGACCAAAAGTTGTTTACAAAATGACAAACTATTTCGACCAGAACCAAGAACCAAGGGAGAAACAATTCTCACGTAAATAACTTTTTAAATCGAAGACCAAAAGTTTTTTACAAAATGACTAACTATTTGGACACATTGATGCGATTTCTCGAGAATGAAATGTTCGGGAAATTACTCGAAGGAATGGACCGTCTTGAATACTTTAAGGAACCAAAGTTATTTAAGAACTCGTAAAAGATTGACAAGTTCGAAAGTTCGTCCTAGAACCAGGAGAGAAACAATTCTCACGTAAATAAGTTTTAAATTCAAAGACCAAAAGTTGTTTACAAAATGAAAAACTATTTGGACCAGATTATGCTAATGTTCTGAAAATTGCATGAAGGAATGGATCCTCTTGAATACTTTAAGAAATCGATGTTATGAAAGAAATCGTAAATTTTTGACAAGGTCGGAAGCTCGGTCGAGAACCAATAGACAAATAAATCTCACATGAATAAGTTTTTAAATCGAAGACCAAAATTTTTTTACAAAATGACAAACTATTTGGACGAAAAGATGCGATTTCCCGAGCATAGAATGTTCGAAAAATTGCTTGAAGGAATGGATCGTCATGATACTTTAAGGTATCGAAGTTATAAAAGAACTTGTAAAAGTTTGACAAGTTCAGAAGTTTATCCAAGAACCAATAGACAAACAATTCTCACGTAAATAAGTTTTTAATTGAAAGACCAAAAGTTGTTTATAAATATCATAAACTATTTAGACCATATGATGCGATTCCCCGAGCATGGAATGTTTGGAAAATTGCTTGAAGGAATGGATCACCTTGAATACTTTAAGGAATCGAAGTTATTCAAGAACTCGTACAGGTTTGGAAGCTTGTCCAAAAACCAAGAGAGAATCAATTCTCATGTTAATAAGCTGTTAATTCAAAGACTGAAAGTTATTTACAAAATGAAAAACTATTCGAACGAAAAGATGCGATTTCCTGGAATTTGAATGTTCGGAAAATTGCTAGAAGGAAAAGATCATCTGGAATACTTTAAGGAACCGAAGTTATAAAAAATCTCATAATAGTTTGACAAGTTCGGAAGTTCATCCAAGAACCAACAGAGAAACAATTCTCAGGTGAATAAATTTTTAATTCAAAGACCAAAAGTTGTTTACAAAATGACAAACAATTTTGGACCAAATTATGCGAATGTTCTGAAAATTGCTCGATAAAATGGATCGTCTCGAATGCTTTAAGGGACCGATGTTATAGAAGAACTCGTAAAAGTTTGACTAGTTTGGAAATTCAGCCAAGAACCAAGGGAGAAACAATTCTCACGTAAATAACTTTTTAAATCGAAGACCAAAAGTTTTTCACAAAATGACTAACTATTTGGACACAATGATGCGATTTCTCGAGAATGGAATATTCGGGAAAATACTTTAAGCAATGGACCGTCTTGTATACTTTAAGGACCAAAGTTATTTAAGAACTCGTAAAAGTTTGACAAGTTCAGATGTTCGTCCAAGAACCAGGAGAGAGACAGTTCTCACGTAAATAAGTTTTAAATTCAAAGACCAAAAGTTGTTTACAAAATGAAAAACTATTTGGACCAGATTATGCTACTGTTCTGAAAATTGCATGAAGGAATGGATCCTCTTGAATACTTTAAGAAATCGATGATATAAAAGAAACCGTAAATGTTTGACAAGTTCGGAAGCTCGGCCGAGAACCAATAGACAAATAAATCTCACATGAATAAGTTTTTAAATCGAAGACCAAAAGTTTTTTACAAAATGACAAACTATTTGGACGAAAAGATGTGATTTCCCGAGCATAGAATGTTCGAAAAATTGCTCGAAGGAACGGATCGTCATGATACTTTAAGGTATCGAAGTTATAAAAGAACTCGAAAAAGTTTGACATGTTCGAAAGTTCATCCAAGAACCAACAGACAAACAATTCTCAAGTAAATAAGTTTTTAATTGAAAGATCAAAAGTTGTTTACAAATATCATAAACTATTTAGACCATATGATGCGATTCCCCGAGCATGGAATGTTTGGAAAATTGCTTGAAGGAATGGATCACCTTGAATACTTTAAGGAATCGATGTTATTCAAGAACTCGTACAGGTTTGGAAGTTTGTCCAAAAACCAAGAGAGAATCAATTCTCATGTTAATAAGCTGTTAATTCAAAGACTGAAAGTTATTTACAAAATGAAAAACTATTCGAACGAAAAGATGCGATTTCCTGGAATTTGAATGTTCGGAAAATTGCTAGAAGGAAAAGATCATCTGGAATACTTTAAGGAACCGAAGTTATAAAAAATCTCATAATAGTTTGACAAGTTCGGAAGTTCATCCAAGAACCAACAGAGAAACAATTCTCAGGTGAATAAATTTTTAATTCAAAGACCAAAAGTTGTTTACAAAATGACAAACAATTTTGGACCAAATTATGCGAATGTTCTGAAAATTGCTCGATAAAATGGTCGTCTCGAATGCTTTAAGGGACCGATGTTATAGAAGAACTCGTAAAAGTTTGACTAGTTTGGAAATTCAGCCAAGAACCAAGGGAGAAACAATTCTCACGTAAATAACTTTTTAAATCGAAGACCAAAAGTTTTTCACAAAATGACTAACTATTTGGACACAATGATGCGATTTCTCGAGAATGGAATATTCGGGAAAATACTTTAAGCAATGGACCGTCTTGTATACTTTAAGGACCAAAGTTATTTAAGAACTCGTAAAAGTTTGACAAGTTCAGATGTTCGTCCAGGAACCAGGAGAGAGACAGTTCTCACGTAAATAAGTTTTAAATTCAAAGACCAAAAGTTGTTTACAAAATGAAAAACTATTTGGACCAGATTATGCTACTGTTCTGAAAATTGCATGAAGGAATGGATCCTCTTGAATACTTTAAGAAATCGATGATATAAAAGAAACCGTAAATGTTTGACAAGTTCGGAAGCTCGGCCGAGAACCAATAGACAAATAAATCTCACATGAATAAGTTTTTAAATCGAAGACCAAAAGTTTTTTACAAAATGACAAACTATTTGGACGAAAAGATGTGATTTCCCGAGCATAGAATGTTCGAAAAATTGCTCGAAGGAACGGATCGTCATGATACTTTAAGGTATCGAAGTTATAAAAGAACTCGAAAAAGTTTGACATGTTCGAAAGTTCATCCAAGAACCAACAGACAAACAATTCTCAAGTAAATAAGTTTTTAATTGAAAGATCAAAAGTTGTTTACAAATATCATAAACTATTTAGACCATATGATGCGATTCCCCGAGCATGGAATGTTTGGAAAATTGCTTGAAGGAATGGATCACCTTGAATACTTTAAGGAATCGATGTTATTCAAGAACTCGTACAGGTTTGGAAGTTTGTCCAAAAACCAAGAGAGAATCAATTCTCATGTTAATAAGCTGTTAATTCAAAGACTGAAAGTTATTTACAAAATGAAAAACTATTCGAACGAAAAGATGCGATTTCCTGGAATTTGAATGTTCGGAAAATTGCTAGAAGGAAAAGATCATCTGGAATACTTTAAGGAACCGAAGTTATAAAAAATCTCATAATAGTTTGACAAGTTCGGAAGTTCATCCAAGAACCAACAGAGAAACAATTCTCAGGTGAATAAATTTTTAATTCAAAGACCAAAAGTTGTTTACAAAATGACAAACAATTTTGGACCAAATTATGCGAATGTTCTGAAAATTGCTCGATAAAATGGATCGTCTCGAATGCTTTAAGGGACCGATGTTATAGAAGAACTCGTAAAAGTTTGACTAGTTTGGAAATTCAGCCAAGAACCAAGGGAGAAACAATTCTCACGTAAATAACTTTTTAAATCGAAGACCAAAAGTTTTTCACAAAATGACTAACTATTTGGACACAATGATGCGATTTCTCGAGAATGGAATATTCGGGAAAATACTTTAAGGAATGGACCGTCTTGTATACTTTAAGGACCAAAGTTATTTAAGAACTCGTAAAAGTTTGACAAGTTCAGATGTTCGTCCAAGAACCAGGAGAGAGACAGTTCTCACGTAAATAAGTTTTAAATTCAAAGACCAAAAGTTGTTTACAAAATGACAAACTATTTGGACCAGATTATGCTACTGTTCTGAAAATTGCATGAAGGAATGGATCCTCTTGAATACTTTAAGAAATCGATGATATAAAAGAAACCGTAAATGTTTGACAAGTTCGGAAGCTCGGCCGAGAACCAATAGACAAATAAATCTCACATGAATAAGTTTTTAAATCGAAGACCAAAAGTTTTTTACAAAATGACAAACTATTTGGACGAAAAGATGCGATTTCTCGAGCATAGAATGTTCGAAAAATTGCTCGAAGGAATGGATCGTCATGATACTTTAAGGTATCGAAGTTATAAAAGAACTTGTAAAAGTTTGACAAGTTCGAAAGTTTATCCAAGAGCCAATAGACAAACAATTCTCACGTAAATAAGTTTTTAATTGAAAGACCAAAAGAAGGAATGGATCACCTTGAATACTTTAAGGAACCGAAGTTATTCAAGAACTCGTACAGGTTTGGAAGTTTGTCCAAAAACCAAGAGAGAATCAATTCTCATGTTAATAAGTTGTTAATTCAAAGACCGAAAGTTATTTACAAAATGAAAAACTATTCGAACGAAAAGATGCGATTTCCTGGACATTGAATGTTCGGAAAATTGCTGGAAGGAACGGATCATCTGGAATACTTTAAGGAACCGAAGTTATAAAAAATCTCATAATAGTTTGACAAGTTCGGAAGTTCATCCAAGAACCAACAGAGAAACAATTCTCAGGTGAATAAATTTTTAATTCAAAGATCAAAAGTTGTTTACAAAATGACAAACAATTTTGGACCAAATTATGCGAATGTTCTGAAAATTGCTCGAAAAAATGGATCGTCTCGAACGCTTTAAGGGACCGATGTTATAGAAGAACTCGTAAAAGTTTGACAAGTTTGGAAATTCAGCCAAGAACCAAGGGAGAAACAATTCTCACGTAAATAACTTTTTAAATCGAAGACCAAAAGTTTTTTACAAAATGACTAACTATTTGGACACAATGATGCGATTTCTCGAGAATGGAATGTTCAGGAAATTACTCGAAGGAATGGACCGTCTTGTATACTTTAAGGAACCAAAGTTATTTAAGAACTCGTAAAAGTTTGACAAGTTCAGATGGAATGTTCAGGAAATTACTCAAAGGAATGGACCGTCTTGTATACTTTAAGGAACCAAAGTTATTTAAGAACCAGGAGAGACAGTTCTCACGTAAATAAGTTTTAAATTCAAAGACCAAAAGTTGTTTACAAAATGACAAACTATTTGGACCAGATTATGCTACTGTTCTGAAAATTGCATGAAGGAATGGATCCTCTTGAATACTTTAAGAAATCGATGTTATAAAATAAATCGTAAATGTTTGACAAGTTCGGAAGCTCGGCCGAGAACCAATAGACAAATAAATCTCACATGAATAAGTTTTTAAATCGAAGACCAAAAGTTTTTTACGAAATGACAAACTATTTGGACGAAAAGATGTGATTTCCCGAGCATAGAATGTTCGAAAAATTGCTCGAAGGAATGGATCGTCATGATACTTTAAGGTATCGAAGTTATAAAAGAACTCGAAAAAGTTTGACATGTTCGAAAGTTCATCCAAGAACCAACAGACAAACAATTCTCACGTAAATAAGTTTTTAAAGTTGTTTACAAATATCATAAACTATTTAGACCATATGATGCGATTCCCCGAGCATGGAATGTTTGGAAAATTGCTTGAAGGAATGGATCACCTTGAATACTTTAAGGAACCGAAGTTATTCAAGAACTCGTACAGGTTTGGAAGTTTGTCCAAAAACCAAGAGAGAATCAATTCTCACGTTAATAAGTTTTTAATTCAAAGAACGAAAGTTATTTCCAAAATGACAAACTGTTCGGACGAAAAGATGCGATTTCCTGGACATTGAATGTTCGAAAAATTGCTGGAAGGAACGGATCATCTTGAATACTTTAAGGAACCGAAGTTATAAAAAATCTCATAATAGTTTGACAAGTTCGGAAGTTCATCCAAGAACCAACAAAGAAACAATTCTCAGGTGAATAAATTTTTAATTCAAAGACCAAAAGTTGTTTACAAAATGACAAACAATTTTGGACCAAATTATGCGAATGTTCTGAAAATTGCTCGATAAAATGGATCGTCTCGAATGCTTTAAGGGACCGATGTTATAGAAGAACTCGTAAAAGTTTGACAAGTTTGGAAATTCAGCCAAGAACCAAGGGAGAAACAATTCTCACGTAAATAACTTTTTAAATCGAAGACCAAAAGTTTTTTACAAAACGACTAACTATTTCTACACAATGATGCGATTTCTCGAGAATGGAATGTTCAGGAAATTACTCGAAGGAATGGACCGTCTTGTATACTTTAAGGAACCAAAGTTATTTAAGAACTCGTAAAAGTTTGACAAGTTCAGATGTTCGTCCAAGAACGAGGAGAGAGACAATTCTCACGTAAATAAGTTTTAAATTCAAAGACCAAAAGTTGTTTACAAAATGACAAACTATTTGGACCAGATTATGCTAATGTTCTGGAAATTGCATGAAGGAATGGATCCTCTTGAATACTTTAAGAAATCGATGTTATGAAAGAAATCGTAAATGTTTGACAAGTTCGGAAGCTCGGCCGAGAACCAATAGACAAATAAATCTCACATGAATAAGTTTTTAAATCGAAGACCAAAAGTTTTTTACAAAATGACAAACTATTTGGACGAAAAGATGCGATTTCCCGAGCATAGAATGTTCGAAAAATTGCTCGAAGGAATGGATCGTCATGATACTTTAAGGTATCGAAGTTATAAAAGAACTTGTAAAAGTTTGACAAGTTCGAAAGTTTATCCAAGAGCCAATAGACAAACAATTCTCACGTAAATAAGTTTTTAATTGAAAGACCAAAAGTTGTTTACAAATATCATAAACTATTTAGACCATATGATGCGATTCCCCGAGCATGGAATGTTTGGAAAATTGCTTGAAGGAATGGATCACCTTGAATACTTTAAGGAACCGAAGTTATTCAAGAACTCGTACAGGTTTGGAAGTTTGTCCAAAAACCAAGAGAGAATCAATTCTCACGTTAATAAGTTTTTAATTCAAAGACCGAAAGTTATTTCCAAAATGACAAACTGTTCGGACGAAAAGATGCGATTTCCTGGACATTGAATGTTCGAAAAATTGCTGGAAGGAACGGATCATCTTGAATACTTTAAGGAACCGAAGTTATAAAAAATCTCATAATAGTTTGACAAGTTCGGAAGTTCATCCAAGAACCAACAAAGAAACAATTCTCAGGTGAATAAATTTTTAATTCAAAGACCAAAAGTTGTTTACAAAATGACAAACAATTTTGGACCAAATTATGCGAATGTTCTGAAAATTGCTCGATAAAATGGATCGTCTCGAATGCTTTAAGGGACCGATGTTATAGAAGAACTCGTAAAAGTTTGACAAGTTTGGAAATTCAGCCAAGAACCAAGGGAGAAACAATTCTCACGTAAATAACTTTTTAAATCGAAGACCAAAAGTTTTTTACAAAACGACTAACTATTTCTACACAATGATGCGATTTCTCGAGAATGGAATGTTCAGGAAATTACTCGAAGGAATGGACCGTCTTGTATACTTTAAGGAACCAAAGTTATTTAAGAACTCGTAAAAGTTTGACAAGTTCAGATGTTCGTCCAAGAACGAGGAGAGAGACAATTCTCACATAAATAAGTTTTAAATTCAAAGACCAAAAGTTGTTTACAAAATGACAAACTATTTGGACCAGATTATGCTAATGTTCTGGAAATTGCATGAAGGAATGGATCCTCTTGAATACTTTAAGAAATCGATGTTATGAAAGAAATCGTAAATGTTTGACAAGTTCGGAAGCTCGGCCGAGAACCAATAGACAAATAAATCTCACATGAATAAGTTTTTAAATCGAAGACCAAAAGTTTTTTACAAAATGACAAACTATTTGGACGAAAAGATGTGATTTCCCGAGCATAGAATGTTCGAAAAATTGCTCGAAGGAATGGATCGTCATGATACTTTAAGGTATCGAAGTTATAAAAGAACTCGAAAAAGTTTGACATGTTCGAAAGTTCATCCAAGAACCAACAGACAAACAATTCTCACGTAAATAAGTTTTTTAAGTTGTTTACAAATATCATAAACTATTTAGACCATATGATGCGATTCCCCGAGCATGGAATGTTTGGAAAATTGCTTGAAGGAATGGATCACCTTGAATACTTTAAGGAACCGAAGTTATTCAAGAACTCGTACAGGTTTGGAAGTTTGTCCAAAAACCAAGAGAGAATCAATTCTCACGTTAATAAGTTTTTAATTCAAAGACCGAAAGTTATTTCCAAAATGACAAACTGTTCGGACGAAAAGATGCGATTTCCTGGACATTGAATGTTCGAAAAATTGCTGGAAGGAACGGATCATCTTGAATACTTTAAGGAACCGAAGTTATAAAAAATCTCATAATAGTTTGACAAGTTCGGAAGTTCATCCAAGAACCAACAAAGAAACAATTCTCAGGTGAATAAATTTTTAATTCAAAGACCAAAAGTTGTTTACAAAATGACAAACTATTTGGACCAGATTATGCTACTGTTCTGAAAATTGCATGAAGGAATGGATCCTCTTGAATACTTTAAGAAATCGATGTTATAAAATAAATCGTAAATGTTTGACAAGTTCGGAAGCTCGGCCGAGAACCAATAGACAAATAAATCTCACATGAATAAGTTTTTAAATCGAAGACCAAAAGTTTTTTACGAAATGACAAACTATTTGGACGAAAAGATGTGATTTCCCGAGCATAGAATGTTCGAAAAATTGCTCGAAGGAATGGATCGTCATGATACTTTAAGGTATCGAAGTTATAAAAGAACTCGAAAAAGTTTGACATGTTCGAAAGTTCATCCAAGAACCAACAGACAAACAATTCTCACGTAAATAAGTTTTTAAAGTTGTTTACAAATATCATAAACTATTTAGACCATATGATGCGATTCCCCGAGCATGGAATGTTTGGAAAATTGCTTGAAGGAATGGATCACCTTGAATACTTTAAGGAACCGAAGTTATTCAAGAACTCGTACAGGTTTGGAAGTTTGTCCAAAAACCAAGAGAGAATCAATTCTCACGTTAATAAGTTTTTAATTCAAAGACCGAAAGTTATTTCCAAAATGACAAACTGTTCGGACGAAAAGATGCGATTTCCTGGACATTGAATGTTCGAAAAATTGCTGGAAGGAACGGATCATCTTGAATACTTTAAGGAACCGAAGTTATAAAAAATCTCATAATAGTTTGACAAGTTCGGAAGTTCATCCAAGAACCAACAA
Source organism: Kokia cookei (assembly GCA_039519145.1). NCBI lineage: Eukaryota > Viridiplantae > Streptophyta > Magnoliopsida > Malvales > Malvaceae > Kokia > Kokia cookei. Next base: position 29,257,879 of record CM076909.1, read on the forward strand.
AGAAACAATTCTCAGGTGAATAAATTTTTAATTCAAAGACCAAAAGTTGTTTACAAAATGACAAACAATTTTGGACCAAATTATGCGAATGTTCTGAAAATTGCTCGATAAAATGGATCGTCTCGAATGCTTTAAGGGACCGATGTTATAGAAGAACTCGTAAAAGTTTGACAAGTTTGGAAATTCAGCCAAGAACCAAGGGAGAAACAATTCTCACGTAAATAACTTTTTAAATCGAAGACCAAAAGTTTTTTACAAAACGACTAACTATTTCTACACAATGATGCGATTTCTCGAGAATGGAATGTTCAGGAAATTACTCGAAGGAATGGACCGTCTTGTATACTTTAAGGAACCAAAGTTATTTAAGAACTCGTAAAAGTTTGACAAGTTCAGATGTTCGTCCAAGAACGAGGAGAGAGACAATTCTCACGTAAATAAGTTTTAAATTCAAAGACCAAAAGTTGTTTACAAAATGACAAACTATTTGGACCAGATTATGCTAATGTTCTGGAAATTGCATGAAGGAATGGATCCTCTTGAATACTTTAAGAAATCGATGTTATGAAAGAAATCGTAAATGTTTGACAAGTTCGGAAGCTCGGCCGAGAACCAATAGACAAATAAATCTCACATGAATAAGTTTTTAAATCGAAGACCAAAAGTTTTTTACAAAATGACAAACTATTTGGACGAAAAGATGTGATTTCCCGAGCATAGAATGTTCGAAAAATTGCTCGAAGGAATGGATCGTCATGATACTTTAAGGTATCGAAGTTATAAAAGAACTCGAAAAAGTTTGACATGTTCGAAAGTTCATCCAAGAACCAACAGACAAACAATTCTCACGTAAATAAGTTTTTTAAGTTGTTTACAAATATCATAAACTATTTAGACCATATGATGCGATTCCCCGAGCATGGAATGTTTGGAAAATTGCTTGAAGGAATGGATCACCTTGAATACTTTAAGGAACCGAAGTTATTCAAGAACTCGTACAGGTTTGGAAGTTTGTCCAAAAACCAAGAGAGAATCAATTCTCACGTTAATAAGTTTTTAATTCAAAGACCGAAAGTTATTTCCAAAATGACAAACTGTTCGGACGAAAAGATGCGATTTCCTGGACATTGAATGTTCGAAAAATTGCTGGAAGGAACGGATCATCTTGAATACTTTAAGGAACCGAAGTTATAAAAAATCTCATAATAGTTTGACAAGTTCGGAAGTTCATCCAAGAACCAACAAAGAAACAATTCTCAGGTGAATAAATTTTTAATTCAAAGACCAAAAGTTGTTTACAAAATGACAAACAATTTTGGACCAAATTATGCGAATGTTCTGAAAATTGCTCGATAAAATGGATCGTCTCGAATGCTTTAAGGGACCGATGTTATAGAAGAACTCGTAAAAGTTTGACAAGTTTGGAAATTCAGCCAAGAACCAAGGGAGAAACAATTCTCACGTAAATAACTTTTTAAATCGAAGACCAAAAGTTTTTTACAAAACGACTAACTATTTCTACACAATGATGCGATTTCTCGAGAATGGAATGTTCAGGAAATTACTCGAAGGAATGGACCGTCTTGTATACTTTAAGGAACCAAAGTTATTTAAGAACTCGTAAAAGTTTGACAAGTTCAGATGTTCGTCCAAGAACGAGGAGAGAGACAATTCTCACGTAAATAAGTTTTAAATTCAAAGACCAAAAGTTGTTTACAAAATGACAAACTATTTGGACCAGATTATGCTAATGTTCTGGAAATTGCATGAAGGAATGGATCCTCTTGAATACTTTAAGAAATCGATGTTATGAAAGAAATCGTAAATGTTTGACAAGTTCGGAAGCTCGGCCGAGAACCAATAGACAAATAAATCTCACATGAATAAGTTTTTAAATCGAAGACCAAAAGTTTTTTACAAAATGACAAACTATTTGGACGAAAAGATGTGATTTCCCGAGCATAGAATGTTCGAAAAATTGCTCGAAGGAATGGATCGTCATGATACTTTAAGGTATCGAAGTTATAAAAGAACTCGAAAAAGTTTGACATGTTCGAAAGTTCATCCAAGAACCAACAGACAAACAATTCTCACGTAAATAAGTTTTTTAAGTTGTTTACAAATATCATAAACTATTTAGACCATATGATGCGATTCCCCGAGCATGGAATGTTTGGAAAATTGCTTGAAGGAATGGATCACCTTGAATACTTTAAGGAACCGAAGTTATTCAAGAACTCGTACAGGTTTGGAAGTTTGTCCAAAAACCAAGAGAGAATCAATTCTCACGTTAATAAGTTTTTAATTCAAAGACCGAAAGTTATTTCCAAAATGACAAACTGTTCGGACGAAAAGATGCGATTTCCTGGACATTGAATGTTCGAAAAATTGCTGGAAGGAACGGATCATCTTGAATACTTTAAGGAACCGAAGTTATAAAAAATCTCATAATAGTTTGACAAGTTCGGAAGTTCATCCAAGAACCAACAAAGAAACAATTCTCAGGTGAATAAATTTTTAATTCAAAGACCAAAAGTTGTTTACAAAATGACAAACTATTTGGACCAGATTATGCTACTGTTCTGAAAATTGCATGAAGGAATGGATCCTCTTGAATACTTTAAGAAATCGATGTTATAAAATAAATCGTAAATGTTTGACAAGTTCGGAAGCTCGGCCGAGAACCAATAGACAAATAAATCTCACATGAATAAGTTTTTAAATCGAAGACCAAAAGTTTTTTACGAAATGACAAACTATTTGGACGAAAAGATGTGATTTCCCGAGCATAGAATGTTCGAAAAATTGCTCGAAGGAATGGATCGTCATGATACTTTAAGGTATCGAAGTTATAAAAGAACTCGAAAAAGTTTGACATGTTCGAAAGTTCATCCAAGAACCAACAGACAAACAATTCTCACGTAAATAAGTTTTTAAAGTTGTTTACAAATATCATAAACTATTTAGACCATATGATGCGATTCCCCAAGCATGGAATGTTTGGAAAATTGCTTGAAGGAATGGATCACCTTGAATACTTTAAGGAACCGAAGTTATTCAAGAACTCGTACAGGTTTGGAAGTTTGTCCAAAAACCAAGAGAGAATCAATTCTCACGTTAATAAGTTTTTAATTCAAAGACCGAAAGTTATTTCCAAAATGACAAACTGTTCGGACGAAAAGATGCGATTTCCTGGACATTGAATGTTCGAAAAATTGCTGGAAGGAACGGATCATCTTGAATACTTTAAGGAACCGAAGTTATAAAAAATCTCATAATAGTTTGACAAGTTCGGAAGTTCATCCAAGAACCAACAAAGAAACAATTCTCAGGTGAATAAATTTTTAATTCAAAGACCAAAAGTTGTTTACAAAATGACAAACAATTTTGGACCAAATTATGCGAATGTTCTGAAAATTGCTCGATAAAATGGATCGTCTCGAATGCTTTAAGGGACCGATGTTATAGAAGAACTCGTAAAAGTTTGACAAGTTTGGAAATTCAGCCAAGAACCAAGGGAGAAACAATTCTCACGTAAATAACTTTTTAAATCGAAGACCAAAAGTTTTTTACAAAACGACTAACTATTTCTACACAATGATGCGATTTCTCGAGAATGGAATGTTCAGGAAATTACTCGAAGGAATGGACCGTCTTGTATACTTTAAGGAACCAAAGTTATTTAAGAACTCGTAAAAGTTTGACAAGTTCAGATGTTCGTCCAAGAACGAGGAGAGAGACAATTCTCACGTAAATAAGTTTTAAATTCAAAGACCAAAAGTTGTTTACAAAATGACAAACTATTTGGACCAGATTATGCTAATGTTCTGGAAATTGCATGAAGGAATGGATCCTCTTGAATACTTTAAGAAATCGATGTTATGAAAGAAATCGTAAATGTTTGACAAGTTCGGAAGCTCGGCCGAGAACCAATAGACGAATAAATCTCACATGAATAAGTTTTTAAATCGAAGACCAAAAGTTTTTTACAAAATGACAAACTATTTGGACGAAAAGATGCGATTTCCCGAGCATAGAATGTTCGAAAAATTGCTCGAAGGAATGGATCGTCATGATACTTTAAGGTATCGAAGTTATAAAAGAACTTGTAAAAGTTTGACAAGTTCGAAAGTTTATCCAAGAGCCAATAGACAAACAATTCTCACGTAAATAAGTTTTTAATTGAAAGACCAAAAGTTGTTTACAAATATCATAAACTATTTAGACCATATGATGCGATTCCCCGAGCATGGAATGTTTGGAAAATTGCTTGAAGGAATGGATCACCTTGAATACTTTAAGGAACCGAAGTTATTCAAGAACTCGTACAGGTTTGGAAGTTTGTCCAAAAACCAAGAGAGAATCAATTCTCATGTTAATAAGTTGTTAATTCAAAGACCGAAAGTTATTTACAAAATGAAAAACTATTCGAACGAAAAGATGCGATTTCCTGGACATTGAATGTTCGGAAAATTGCTGGAAGGAACGGATCATCTGGAATACTTTAAGGAACCGAAGTTATAAAAAATCTCATAATAGTTTGATAAGTTTGGAAGTTCATCCAAGAACCAACAGAGAAACAATTCTCAGGTGAATAAATTTTTAATTCAAAGACCAAAAGTTGTTTACAAAATGACAAACAATTTTGGACCAAATTATGCGAATGTTCTGAAAATTGCTCGAAAAAATGGATCGTCTCGAACGCTTTAAGGGACCGATGTTATAGAAGAACTCGTAAAAGTTTGACAAGTTTGGAAATTCAGCCAAGAACCAAGGGAGAAACAATTCTCACGTAAATAACTTTTTAAATCGAAGACCAAAAGTTTTTTACAAAATGACTAACTATTTGGACACAATGATGCGATTTCTCGAGAATGGAATGTTCAGGAAATTACTCGAAGGAATGGACCGTCTTGTATACTTTAAGGAACCAAAGTTATTTAAGAACTCGTAAAAGTTTGACAAGTTCAGATGGAATGTTCAGGAAATTACTCAAAGGAATAGACCGTCTTGTATACTTTAAGGAACCAAAGTTATTTAAGAACCAGGAGAGACAGTTCTCACGTAAATAAGTTTTAAATTCAAAGACCAAAAGTTGTTTACAAAATGACAAACTATTTGGACCAGATTATGCTACTGTTCTGAAAATTGCATGAAGGAATGGATCCTCTTGAATACTTTAAGAAATCGATGTTATAAAATAAATCGTAAATGTTTGACAAGTTCGGAAGCTCGGCCGAGAACCAATAGACAAATAAATCTCACATGAATAAGTTTTTAAATCGAAGACCAAAAGTTTTTTACGAAATGACAAACTATTTGGACGAAAAGATGTGATTTCCCGAGCATAGAAAGTTCGAAAAATTGCGCAAAGGAATGGATCGTCATGATACTTTAAGGTATCGAAGTTATAAAAGAACTCGAAAAAGTTTGACATGTTCGAAAGTTCATCCAAGAACCAACAGACAAACAATTCTCACGTAAATAAGTTTTTAAAGTTGTTTACAAATATCATAAACTATTTAGACCATATGATGCGATTCCCCGAGCATGGAATGTTTGGAAAATTGCTTGAAGGAATGGATCACCTTGAATACTTTAAGGAACCGAAGTTATTCAAGAACTCGTACAGGTTTGGAAGTTTGTCCAAAAACCAAGAGAGAATCAATTCTCACGTTAATAAGTTTTTAATTCAAAGAACGAAAGTTATTTCCAAAATGACAAACTGTTCGGACGAAAAGATGCGATTTCCTGGACATTGAATGTTCGAAAAATTGCTGGAAGGAACGGATCATCTTGAATACTTTAAGGAACCGAAGTTATAAAAAATCTCATAATAGTTTGACAAGTTCGGAAGTTCATCCAAGAACCAACAAAGAAACAATTCTCAGGTGAATAAATTTTTAATTCAAAGACCAAAAGTTGTTTACAAAATGACAAACAATTTTGGACCAAATTATGCGAATGTTCTGAAAATTGCTCGATAAAATGGATCGTCTCGAATGCTTTAAGGGACCGATGTTATAGAAGAACTCGTAAAAGTTTGACAAGTTTGGAAATTCAGCCAAGAACCAAGGGAGAAACAATTCTCACGTAAATAACTTTTTAAATCGAAGACCAAAAGTTTTTTACAAAACGACTAACTATTTCTACACAATGATGCGATTTCTCGAGAATGGATTGTTCAGGAAATTACTCGAAGGAATGGACCGTCTTGTATACTTTAAGGAACCAAAGTTATTTAAGAACTCGTAAAAGTTTGACAAGTTCAGATGTTCGTCCAAGAACGAGGAGAGAGACAATTCTCACGTAAATAAGTTTTAAATTCAAAGACCAAAAGTTGTTTACAAAATGACAAACTATTTGGACCAGATTATGCTAATGTTCTGGAAATTGCATGAAGGAATGGATCCTCTTGAATACTTTAAGAAATCGATGTTATGAAAGAAATCGTAAATGTTTGACAAGTTCGGAAGCTCGGCCGAGAACCAATAGACGAATAAATCTCACATGAATAAGTTTTTAAATCGAAGACCAAAAGTTTTTTACAAAATGACAAACTATTTGGACGAAAAGATGCGATTTCCCGAGCATAGAATGTTCGAAAAATTGCTCGAAGGAATGGATCGTCATGATACTTTAAGGTATCGAAGTTATAAAAGAACTTGTAAAAGTTTGACAAGTTCGAAAGTTTATCCAAGAGCCAATAGACAAACAATTCTCACGTAAATAAGTTTTTAATTGAAAGACCAAAAGTTGTTTACAAATATCATAAACTATTTAGACCATATGATGCGATTCCCCGAGCATGGAATGTTTGGAAAATTGCTTGAAGGAATGGATCACCTTGAATACTTTAAGGAACCGAAGTTATTCAAGAACTCGTACAGGTTTGGAAGTTTGTCCAAAAACCAAGAGAGAATCAATTCTCATGTTAATAAGTTGTTAATTCAAAGACCGAAAGTTATTTACAAAATGGAAAACTATTCGAACGAAAAGATGAGATTTCCTGGACATTGAATGTTCGGAAAATTGCTGGAAGGAACGGATCATCTGGAATACTTTAAGGAACCGAAGTTATAAAAAATCTCATAATAGTTTGACAAGTTTGGAAGTTCATCCAAGAACCAACAGAGAAACAATTCTCAGGTGAATAAATTTTTAATTCAAAGACCAAAAGTTGTTTACAAAATGACAAACAATATTGGACCAAATTATGCGAATGTTCTGAAAATTGCTCCATAAATGGATCGTCTCGAATGCTTTAAGGGACCGATGTTATAGAAGAACTCGTAAAAGTTTGACAAGTTTGGAAATTCAGCCAAGAACCAAGGGAGAAACAATTCTCACGTAAATAACTTTTTAAATCGAAGACCAAAAGTTTTTTACAAAATGACTAACTATTTGGACACAATGATGCGATTTCTCGAGAATGAAATGTTCGGGAAATTACTCGAAGGAATGGACCGTCTTGAATACTTTAAGGAACCAAAGTTATTTAAGAACTCGTAAAAGATTGACAAGTTCGAAAGTTCGTCCTAGAACTAGGAGAGAAACAATTCTCACGTAAATAAGTTTTAAATTCAAAGACCAAAAGTTGTTTACAAAATGAAAAACTATTTGGACCAGATTATGCTAATGTTCTGAAAATTGCATGAAGGAATGGATCCTCTTGAATACTTTAAGAAATCGATGTTATGAAAGAAATCGTAAATTTTTGACAAGGTTGGAAGCTCGGCCGAGAACCAATAGACAAATAAATCTCACATGAATAAGTTTTTAAATCGAAGACCAAAATTTTTTTACAAAATGACAAACTATTTGGACGAAAAGATGCGATTTCCCGAGCATAGAATGTTCGAAAAATTGCTTGAAGGAATGGATCGTCATGATACTTTAAGGTATCGAAGTTATAAAAGAACTTGTAAAAGTTTGACAAGTTCAGAAGTTTATCCAAGAACCAATAGACAAACAATTCTCACGTAAATAAGTTTTTAATTGAAAGACCAAAAGTTGTTTATAAATATCATAAACTATTTAGACCATATGATGCGATTCCCCGAGCATGGAATGTTTGGAAAATTGCTTGAAGGAATGGATCACCTTGAATACTTTAAGGAATCGAAGTTATTCAAGAACTCGTACAGGTTTGGAAGTTTGTCCAAAAAACAAGAGAGAATCAATTCAAAGACTGAAAGTTATTTACAAAATGAAAAACTATTCGAACGAAAAGATGCGATTTCCTGGAATTTGAATGTTCGGAAAATTGCTAGAAGGAAAAGATCATCTGGAATACTTTAAGGAACCGAAGTTATAAAAAATCTCATAATAGTTTGACAAGTTCGGAAGTTCATCCAAGAACCAACAGAGAAACAATTCTCAGGTGAATAAATTTTTAATTCAAAGACCAAAAGTTGTTTACAAAATGACAAACAATTTTGGACCAAATTATGCGAATGTTCTGAAAATTGCTCGATGTCTCGAATGCTTTAAGGGACCGATGTTATAGAAGAACTCGTAAAAGTTTGACTAGTTTGGAAATTCAGCCAAGAACCAAGGGAGAAACAATTCTCACGTAAATAACTTTTTAAATCGAAGACCAAAAGTTTTTCACAAAATGACTAACTATTTGGACACAATGATGCGATTTCTCGAGAATGGAATGTTCGGGAAAATACTTTAAGGAATGGACCGTCTTGTATACTTTAAGGACCAAAGTTATTTAAGAACTCGTAAAAGTTTGACAAGTTCAGATGTTCGTCCAAGAACCAAGAGAGAGACAGTTCTCACGTAAATAAGTTTTAAATTCAAAGACCAAAAGTTGTTTACAAAATGACAAACTATTTGGACCAGATTATGCTACTGTTCTGAAAATTGCATGAAGGAATGGATCCTCTTGAATACTTTAAGAAATCGATGATATAAAAGAAACCGTAAATGTTTGACAAGTTCGGAAGCTCGGCCGAGAACCAATAGACAAATAAATCTCACATGAATAAGTTTTTAAATCGAAGACCAAAAGTTTTTTACAAAATGACAAACTATTTGGACGAAAAGATGTGATTTCCCGAGCATAGAATGTTCGAAAAATTGCTCGAAGGAACGGATCGTCAGGATACTTTAAGGTATCGAAGTTATAAAAGAACTTGTAAAAGTTTGACAAGTTCGGAAGTTTATCCAAGAACCAATAGACAAACAATTCTCACGTAAATAAGTTTTTAATTGAAAGACCAAAAGTTGTTTACAAATATCATAAACTATTTAGACCATATGATGCGATTCCCCGAGCATGGAATGTTTGGAAAATTGCTTGAAGGAATGGATCACCTTGAATACTTTAAGGAACCGAAGTTATTCAAGAACTCGTACAGGTTTGGAAGTTTGTCCCAAAACCAAGAGAGAATCAATTCTCACGTTAATAAGTTTTTAATTCAAAGACCGAAAGTTATTTCAAAAATGACAAACTATTTGGACGGAAAGATGCAATTTCCTGGACATTGAATGTTCTTAAAATTGCTGGAAGGAACGGATCATCTGGAATACTTTAAGGAACCGAAGTTATAAAAAATCTCATAATAGTTTGACAAGTTCGGAAGTTCATCCAAGAACCAACAGAGAAACAATTCTCAGGTGAATAAATTTTTAATTCAAAGACCAAAAGTTGTTTACAAAATGACAAACAATTTTGGACCAAATTATGCGAATGTTCTGAAAATTGCTCGAAAAAATGGATCGTCTCGAATGCTTTAAGGGACCGATGTTATAGAAGAACTCGTAAAAGTTTGACAAGTTTTGAAATTCAGCCAAGAACCTAGGGAGAAACAATTCTCACGTAAATAACTTTTTAAATCGAAGATCAAAAGTTTTTTACAAAACGACTAACTATTTGGACACAATGATGCGATTTCTCGAGAATGGAATGTTCAGGAAATTACTCGAAGGAATGGACCGTCTTGTATACTTTAAGGAACCAAAGTTATTTAAGAACTCGTAAAAGTTTGACAAGTTCAGATGTTCGTCCAAGAACGAGGAGAGAGACAATTCTCACGTAAATAAGTTTTAAATTCAAAGACCAAAAGTTGTTTACAAAATGACAAACTATTTGGACCAGATTATGCTAATGTTCTGGAAATTGCATGAAGGAATGGATCCTCTTGAATACTTTAAGAAATCGATGTTATGAAAGAAATCGTAAATGTTTGACAAGTTTGGAAGCTCGGCCGAGAACCAATAGACAAATAAATCTCACATGAATAAGTTTTTAAATCGAAGAACAAAAGTTTTTTACAAAATGACAAACTATTTGGACGAAAAGATGCGATTTCCCGAGCATAGAATGTTCGAAAAATTGCTCGAAGGAATGGATCGTCATGAAAATTTAAGGAATCGAAGTTATAAAAGAACTTGTAAAAGTTTGACAAGTTCGGAAGTTTATCCAAGAACCAATTCCCAAACAATTCTCACGTAAATAAGTTTTTAATTGAAAGACCAAAAGTTGTTTACAAATATCATAAACTATTTAGACCATATGATGCGATTCCCCGAGCATGGAATGTTTGGAAAATTGCTTGAAGGAATGGATCACCTTGAATACTTTAAGGAACCAAAGTTATTCAAGAACTCGTACAGGTTTGGAAGTTTGTCCAAAAACCAAGAGAGAATTAATAAGTTTTTAATTCAAAGACCAAAAGTTATTTCCAAAATGACAAACTATTCGGACGAAAAGATGCGATTTCCTGGACATTGAATGTTCGAAAAATTGCTGGAAGGAACGGATCATCTGGAAAACTTTAAGGAACCGAAGTTATAAAAAATCTCATAATAGTTTGACAAGTTTGGAAGTTCATCCAAGAACCAACAAAGAAACAATTCTCAGGTGAATAAATTTTTAATTCAAAGACCAAAAGTTGTTTACAAAATGACAAACAATTTTGGACCAAATTATGCGAATGTTCTGAAAATTGCTCGATAAAATGGATCGTCTCGAACGCTTTAAGAGACCGATGTTATAGAAAAACTCGTAAAAGTTTGACAAGTTTGGAAATTCAGCCAAGAACCAAGGGAGAAACAATTCTCACGTAAATAACTTTTTAAATCGAAGACCAAAAGTTTTTTACAAAACGACTAACTATTTGGACACAATGATGCGATTTCTCGAGAATGGAATGTTCAGGAAATTACTTGAAGGAATGGACCGTCTTGTATACTTTAAGGAAGCAAAGTTATTTAAGAACCAGGAGAGACAGTTCTCACATAAATAAGTTTTAAATTCAAAGACCAAAAGTTGTTTACAAAATGACAAACTATTTGGACCAGATTATGCTACTGTTCTGAAAATTGCATGAAGGAATGGATCCTCTTGAATACTTTAAGAAATCGAAGTTATAAAATAAATCGTAAATGTTTGACAAGTTCGGAAGCTCGGCCGAGAACCAATAGACAAATAAATCTCACATGAATAAGTTTTTAAATCGAAGACCAAAAGTTTTTTACGAAATGACAAACTATTTGGACGAAAAGATGTGATTTCCCGAGCATAGAATGTTCGAAAAATTGCTCAAAGGAATGGATCGTCATGATACTTTAAGGTATCGAAGTTATAAAAGAACTCGAAAAAGTTTGACATGTTCGAAAGTTCATCCAAGAACCAACAGACAAACAATTCTCACGTAAATAAGTTTTTAAAGTTGTTTACAAATATCATAAACTATTTAGACCATATGATGCGATTCCCCGAGCATGGAATGTTTGGAAAATTGCTTGAAGGAATGGATCACCTTGAATACTTTAAGGAACCGAAGTTATTCAAGAACTCGTACAGGTTTGGAAGTTTGTCCAAAAACCAAGAGAGAATCAATTCTCACGTTAATAAGTTTTTAATTCAAAGACCGAAAGTTATTTCCAAAATGACAAACTGTTCGGACGAAAAGATGCGATTTCCTGGACATTGAATGTTCGAAAAATTGCTGGAAGGAACGGATCATCTTGAATACTTTAAGGAACCGAAGTTATAAAAAATCTCATAATAGTTTGACAAGTTCGGAAGTTCATCCAAGAACCAACAAAGAAACAATTCTTAGGTGAATAAATTTTTAATTCAAAGACCAAAAGTTGTTTACAAAATGACAAACAATTTTGGACCAAATTATGCGAATGTTCTGAAAATTGCTCGATAAAATGGATCGTCTCGAATGCTTTAAGGGACCGATGTTATAGAAGAACTCGTAAAAGTTTGACAAGTTTGGAAATTCAGCCAAGAACCAAGGGAGAAACAATTCTCACGTAAATAACTTTTTAAATCGAAGATCAAAAGTTTTTTACAAAACGACTAACTATTTCTACACAATGATGCGATTTCTCGAGAATGGAATGTTCAGGAAATTACTCGAAGGAATGGACCGTCTTGTATACTTTAAGGAACCAAAGTTATTTAAGAACTCATAAAAGTTTGACAAGTTCAGATGTTCGTCCAAGAACGAGGAGAGAGACAATTCTCACGTAAATAAGTTTTAAATTCAAAGACCAAAAGTTGTTTACAAAATGACAAACTACTTGGACCAGATTATGCTAATGTTCTGGAAATTGCATGAAGGAATGGATCCTCTTGAATACTTTAAGAAATCGATGTTATGAAAGAAATCGTAAATGTTTGACAAGTTCGGAAGCTCGGCCGAGAACCAATAGACAAATAAATCTCACATGAATAAGTTTTTAAATCGAAGACCAAAAGTTTTTTACAAAATGACAAACTATTTGGACGAAAAGATGCGATTTCCCGAGCATAGAATGTTCGAAAAATTGCTCGAAGGAATGGATCGTCATGATACTTTAAGGTATCGAAGTTATAAAAGAACTTGTAAAAGTTTGACAAGTTCGAAAGTTTATCCAAGAGCCAATAGACAAACAATTCTCACGTAAATAAGTTTTTAATTGAAAGACCAAAAGTTGTTTACAAATATCATAAACTATTTAGACCATATGATGCGATTCCCCGAGCATGGAATGTTTGGAAAATTGCTTGAAGGAATGGATCACCTTGAATACTTTAAGGAACCGAAGTTATTCAAGAACTCGTACAGGTTTGGAAGTTTGTCCAAAAACCAAGAGAGAATCAATTCTCATGTTAATAAGTTGTTAATTCAAAGACCGAAAGTTATTTACAAAATGGAAAACTATTCGAACGAAAAGATGAGATTTCCTGGACATTGAATGTTCGGAAAATTGCTGGAAGGAACGGATCATCTGGAATACTTTAAGGAACCGAAGTTATAAAAAATCTCATAATAGTTTGACAGTTTGGAAGTTCATCCAAGAACCAACAGAGAAACAATTCTCAGGTGAATAAATTTTTAATTCAAAGACCAAAAGTTGTTTACAAAATGACAAACAATATTGGACCAAATTATGCGAATGTTCTGAAAATTGCTCCATAAATGGATCGTCTCGAATGCTTTAAGGGACCGATGTTATAGAAGAACTCGTAAAAGTTTGACAAGTTTGGAAATTCAGCCAAGAACCAAGGGAGAAACAATTCTCACGTAAATAACTTTTTAAATCGAAGACCAAAAGTTTTTTACAAAATGACTAACTATTTGGACACAATGATGCGATTTCTCGAGAATGAAATGTTCGGGAAATTACTCGAAGGAATGGACCGTCTTGAATACTTTAAGGAACCAAAGTTATTTAAGAACTCGTAAAAGATTGACAAGTTCGAAAGTTCGTCCTAGAACTAGGAGAGAAACAATTCTCACGTAAATAAGTTTTAAATTCAAAGACCAAAAGTTGTTTACAAAATGAAAAACTATTTGGACCAGATTATGCTAATGTTCTGAAAATTGCATGAAGGAATGGATCCTCTTGAATACTTTAAGAAATCGATGTTATGAAAGAAATCGTAATTTTTTGACAAGGTCGGAAGCTCGGCCGAGAACCAATAAACAAATAAATCTCACATGAATAAGTTTTTAAATCGAAGACCAAAATTTTTTTACAAAATGACAAACTATTTGGACGAAAAGATGCGATTTCCCGAGCATAGAATGTTCGAAAAATTGCTTGAAGGAATGGATCGTCATGATACTTTAAGGTATCGAAGTTATAAAAGAACTTGTAAAAGTTTGACAAGTTCAGAAGTTTATCCAAGAACCAATAGACAAACAATTCTCACGTAAATAAGTTTTTAATTGAAAGACCAAAAGTTGTTTATAAATATCATAAACTATTTAGACCATATGATGCGATTCCCCGAGCATGGAATGTTTGGAAAATTGCTTGAAGGAATGGATCACTTTGAATACTTTAAGGAATCGAAGTTATTCAAGAACTCGTACAGGTTTGGAAGTTTGTCCAAAAACCAAGAGAGAATCAATTCAAAGACTGAAAGTTATTTACAAAATGAAAAACTATTCGAACGAAAAGATGCGATTTCCTGGAATTTGAATGTTCGGAAAATTGCTAGAAGGAAAAGATCATCTGGAATACTTTAAGGAACCGAAGTTATAAAAAATCTCATAATAGTTTGACAAGTTCGGAAGTTCATCCAAGAACCAACAGAGAAACAATTCTCAGGTGAATAAATTTTTAATTCAAAGACCAAAAGTTGTTTACAAAATGACAAACAATTTTGGACCAAATTATGCGAATGTTCTGAAAATTGCTCGATAAAATGGATCGTCTCGAATGCTTTAAGGGACCGATGTTATAGAAGAACTCGTAAAAGTTTGACTAGTTTGGAAATTCAGCCAAGAACCAAGGGAGAAACAATTCTCACGTAAATAACTTTTTAAATCGAAGACCAAAAGTTTTTCACAAAATGACTAACTATTTGGACACAATGATGCGATTTCTCGAGAATGGAATGTTCGGGAAAATACTTTAAGGAATGGACCGTCTTGTATACTTTAAGGACCAAAGTTATTTAAGAACTCGTAAAAGTTTGACAAGTTCAGATGTTCGTCCAAGAACCAGGAGAGAGACAGTTCTCACGTAAATAAGTTTTAAATTCAAAGACCAAAAGTTGTTTACAAAATGACAAACTATTTGGACCAGATTATGCTACTGTTCTGAAAATTGCATGAAGGAATGGATCCTCTTGAATACTTTAAGAAATCGATGATATAAAAGAAACCGTAAATGTTTGACAAGTTCGGAAGCTCGGCCGAGAACCAATAGACAAATAAATCTCACATGAATAAGTTTTTAAATCGAAGACCAAAAGTTTTTTACAAAATGACAAACTATTTGGACGAAAAGATGTGATTTCCCGAGCATAGAATGTTCGAAAAATTGCTCGAAGGAACGGATCGTCAGGATACTTTAAGGTATCGAAGTTATAAAAGAACTTGTAAAAGTTTGACAAGTTCGGAAGTTTATCCAAGAACCAATAGACAAACAATTCTCACGTAAATAAGTTTTTAATTGAAAGACCAAAAGTTGTTTACAAATATCATAAACTATTTAGACCATATGATGCGATTCCCCGAGCATGGAATGTTTGGAAAATTGCTTGAAGGAATGGATCACCTTGAATACTTTAAGGAACCGAAGTTATTCAAGAACTCGTACAGGTTTGGAAGTTTGTCCCAAAACCAAGAGAGAATCAATTCTCACGTTAATAAGTTTTTAATTCAAAGACCGAAAGTTATTTCAAAAATGACAAACTATTCGGACGGAAAGATGCAATTTCCTGGACATTGAATGTTCGAAAAATTGCTGGAAGGAACGGATCATCTGGAATACTTTAAGGAACCGAAGTTATAAAAAATCTCATAATAGTTTGACAAGTTCGGAAGTTCATCCAAGAACCAACAGAGAAACAATTCTCAGGTGAATAAGTTTTTAATTCAAAGACCAAAAGTTGTTTACAAAATGACAAACAATTTTGGACCAAATTATGCGAATGTTCTGAAAATTGCTCGAAAAAATGGATCGTCTCGAATGCTTTAAGGGACCGATGTTATAGAAGAACTCGTAAAAGTTTGACAAGTTTTGAAATTCAGCCAAGAACCTAGGGAGAAACAATTCTCACGTAAATAACTTTTTAAATCGAAGACCAAAAGTTTTTTACAAAACGACTAACTATTTGGACACAATGATGCGATTTCTCGAGAATGGAATGTTCAGGAAATTACTCGAAGGAATGGACCGTCTTGTATACTTTAAGGAACCAAAGTTATTTAAGAACTCGTAAAAGTTTGACAAGTTCAGATGTTCGTCCAAGAACGAGGAGAGAGACAATTCTCACGTAAATAAGTTTTAAATTCAAAGACCAAAAGTTGTTTACAAAATGACAAACTATTTGGACCAGATTATGCTAATGTTCTGGAAATTGCATGAAGGAATGGATCCTCTTGAATACTTTAAGAAATCGATGTTATGAAAGAAATCGTAAATGTTTGACAAGTTCGGAAGCTCGGCCGAGAACCAATAGACGAATAAATCTCACATGAATAAGTTTTTAAATCGAAGACCAAAAGTTTTTTACAAAATGACAAACTATTTGGACGAAAAGATGCGATTTCCCGAGCATAGAATGTTCGAAAAATTGCTCGAAGGAATGGATCGTCATGATACTTTAAGGTATCGAAGTTATAAAAGAACTTGTAAAAGTTTGACAAGTTCGAAAGTTTATCCAAGAGCCAATAGACAAACAATTCTCACGTAAATAAGTTTTTAATTGAAAGACCAAAAGTTGTTTACAAATATCATAAACTATTTAGACCATATGATGCGATTCCCCGAGCATGGAATGTTTGGAAAATTGCTTGAAGGAATGGATCACCTTGAATACTTTAAGGAACCGAAGTTATTCAAGAACTCGTACAGGTTTGGAAGTTTGTCCAAAAACCAAGAGAGAATCAATTCTCATGTTAATAAGTTGTTAATTCAAAGACCGAAAGTTATTTACAAAATGGAAAACTATTCGAACGAAAAGATGAGATTTCCTGGACATTGAATGTTCGGAAAATTGCTGGAAGGAACGGATCATCTGGAATACTTTAAGGAACCGAAGTTATAAAAAATCTCATAATAGTTTGACAAGTTTGGAAGTTCATCCAAGAACCAACAGAGAAACAATTCTCAGGTGAATAAATTTTTAATTCAAAGACCAAAAGTTGTTTACAAAATGACAAACAATATTGGACCAAATTATGCGAATGTTCTGAAAATTGCTCCATAAATGGATCGTCTCGAATGCTTTAAGGGACCGATGTTATAGAAGAACTCGTAAAAGTTTGACAAGTTTGGAAATTCAGCCAAGAACCAAGGGAGAAACAATTCTCACGTAAATAACTTTTTAAATCGAAGACCAAAAGTTTTTTACAAAATGACTAACTATTTGGACACAATGATGCGATTTCTCGAGAATGAAATGTTCGGGAAATTACTCGAAGGAATGGACCGTCTTGAATACTTTAAGGAACCAAAGTTATTTAAGAACTCGTAAAAGATTGACAAGTTCGAAAGTTCGTCCTAGAACTAGGAGAGAAACAATTCTCACGTAAATAAGTTTTAAATTCAAAGACCAAAAGTTGTTTACAAAATGAAAAACTATTTGGACCAGATTATGCTAATGTTCTGAAAATTGCATGAAGGAATGGATCCTCTTGAATACTTTAAGAAATCGATGTTATGAAAGAAATCGTAAATTTTTGACAAGGTCGGAAGCTCGGCCGAGAACCAATAGACAAATAAATCTCACATGAATAAGTTTTTAAATCGAAGACCAAAATTTTTTTACAAAATGACAAACTATTTGGACGAAAAGATGCGATTTCCCGAGCATAGAATGTTCGAAAAATTGCTTGAAGGAATGGATCGTCATGATACTTTAAGGTATCGAAGTTATAAAAGAACTTGTAAAAGTTTGACAAGTTCAGAAGTTTATCCAAGAACCAATAGACAAACAATTCTCACGTAAATAAGTTTTTAATTGAAAGACCAAAAGTTGTTTATAAATATCATAAACTATTTAGACCATATGATGCGATTCCCCGAGCATGGAATGTTTGGAAAATTGCTTGAAGGAATGGATCACCTTGAATACTTTAAGGAATCGAAGTTATTCAAGAACTCGTACAGGTTTGGAAGTTTGTCCAAAAACCAAGAGAGAATCAATTCAAAGACTGAAAGTTATTTACAAAATGAAAAACTATTCGAACGAAAAGATGCGATTTCCTGGAATTTGAATGTTCGGAAAATTGCTAGAAGGAAAAGATCATCTGGAATACTTTAAGGAACCGAAGTTATAAAAAATCTCATAATAGTTTGACAAGTTCGGAAGTTCATCCAAGAACCAACAGAGAAACAATTCTCAGGTGAATAAATTTTTAATTCAAAGACCAAAAGTTGTTTACAAAATGACAAACAATTTTGGACCAAATTATGCGAATGTTCTGAAAATTGATCGATAAAATGGATCGTCTCGAATGCTTTAAGGGACCGATGTTATAGAAGAACTCGTAAAAGTTTGACTAGTTTGGAAATTCAGCCAAGAACCAAGGGAGAAACAATTCTCACGTAAATAACTTTTTAAATCGAAGACCAAAAGTTTTTCACAAAATGACTAACTATTTGGACACAATGATGCGATTTCTCGAGAATGGAATGTTCAGGAAATTACTCGAAGGAATGGACCGTCTTGTATACTTTAAGGAACCAAAGTTATTTAAGAACTCGTAAAAGTTTGACAAGTTCAGATGTTCGTCCAAGAACGAGGAGAGAGACAATTCTCACGTAAATAAGTTTTAAATTCAAAGACCAAAAGTTGTTTACAAAATGACAAACTATTTGGACCAGATTATGCTAATGTTCTGGAAATTGCATGAAGGAATGGATCCTCTTGAATACTTTAAGAAATCGATGTTATGAAAGAAATCGTAAATGTTTGACAAGTTTGGAAGCTCGGCTGAGAACCAATAGACAAATAAATCTCACATGAATAAGTTTTTAAATCGAAGAACAAAAGTTTTTTACAAAATGACAAACTATTTGGACGAAAAGATGCGATTTCCCGAGCATAGAATGTTCGAAAAATTGCTCGAAGGAATGGATCGTCATGAAAATTTAAGGAATCGAAGTTATAAAAGAACTTGTAAAAGTTTGACAAGTTCGGAAGTTTATCCAAGAACCAATTCCCAAACAATTCTCACGTAAATAAGTTTTTAATTGAAAGACCAAAAGTTGTTTACAAATATCATAAACTATTTAGACCATATGATGCGATTCCCCGAGCATGGAATGTTTGGAAAATTGCTTGAAGGAATGGATCACCTTGAATACTTTAAGGAACCAAAGTTATTCAAGAACTCGTACAGGTTTGGAAGTTTGTCCAAAAACCAAGAGAGAATTAATAAGTTTTTAATTCAAAGACCAAAAGTTATTTCCAAAATGACAAACTATTCGGACGAAAAGATGCGATTTCCTGGACATTGAATGTTCGAAAAATTGCTGGAAGTAACGGATCATCTGGAAAACTTTAAGGAACCGAAGTTATAAAAAATCTCATAATAGTTTGACAAGTTTGGAAGTTCATCCAAGAACCAACAAGGAAACAATTCTCAGGTGAATAAATTTTTAATTCAAAGACCAAAAGTTGTTTACAAAATGACAAACAATTTTGGACCAAATTATGCGAATGTTCTGAAAATTGCTCGATAAAATGGATCGTCTCGAACGCTTTAAGAGACCGATGTTATAGAAAAACTCGTAAAAGTTTGACAAGTTTGGAAATTCAGCCAAGAACCAAGGGAGAAACAATTCTCACGTAAATAACTTTTTAAATCGAAGACCAAAAGTTTTTTACAAAACGACTAACTATTTGGACACAATGATGCGATTTCTCGAGAATGGAATGTTCAGGAAATTACTTGAAGGAATGGACCGTCTTGTATACTTTAAGGAAGCAAAGTTATTTAAGAACCAGGAGAGACAGTTCTCACATAAATAAGTTTTAAATTCAAAGACCAAAAGTTGTTTACAAAATGACAAACTATTTGGACCAGATTATGCTACTGTTCTGAAAATTGCATGAAGGAATGGATCCTCTTGAATACTTTAAGAAATCGAAGTTATAAAATAAATCGTAAATGTTTGACAAGTTCGGAAGCTCGGCCGAGAACCAATAGACAAATAAATCTCACATGAATAAGTTTTTGAATCGAAGAGCAAAAGTTTTTTACGAAATGACAAACTATTTGGACGAAAAGATGTGATTTCCCGAGCATAGAATGTTCGAAAAATTGCTCAAAGGAATGGATCGTCATGATACTTTAAGGTATCGAAGTTATAAAAGAACTCGAAAAAGTTTGACATGTTCGAAAGTTCATCCAAGAACCAACAGACAAACAATTCTCACGTAAATAAGTTTTTAAAGTTGTTTACAAATATCATAAACTATTTAGACCATATGATGCGATTCCCCGAGCATGGAATGTTTGGAAAATTGCTTGAAGGAATGGATCACCTTGAATACTTTAAGGAACCGAAGTTATTCAAGAACTCGTACAGGTTTGGAAGTTTGTCCAAAAACCAAGAGAGAATCAATTCTCACGTTAATAAGTTTTTAATTCAAAGACCGAAAGTTATTTCCAAAATGACAAACTGTTCGGACGAAAAGATGCGATTTCCTGGACATTGAATGTTCGAAAAATTGCTGGAAGGAACGGATCATCTTGAATACTTTAAGGAACCGAAGTTATAAAAAATCTCATAATAGTTTGACAAGTTCGGAAGTTCATCCAAGAACCAACAAAGAAACAATTCTTAGGTGAATAAATTTTTAATTCAAAGACCAAAAGTTGTTTACAAAATGACAAACAATTTTGGACCAAATTATGCGAATGTTCTGAAAATTGCTCGATAAAATGGATCGTCTCGAATGCTTTAAGGGACCGATGTTATAGAAGAACTCGTAAAAGTTTGACAAGTTTGGAAATTCAGCCAAGAACCAAGGGAGAAACAATTCTCACGTAAATAACTTTTTAAATCGAAGATCAAAAGTTTTTTACAAAACGACTAACTATTTCTACACAATGATGCGATTTCTCGAGAATGGAATGTTCAGGAAATTACTCGAAGGAATGGACCGTCTTGAATACTTTAAGGAACCAAAGTTATTTAAGAACTCGTAAAAGATTGACAAGTTCGAAAGTTCGTCCTAGAACTAGGAGAGAAACAATTCTCACGTAAATAAGTTTTAAATTCAAAGACCAAAAGTTGTTTACAAAATGAAAAACTATTTGGACCAGATTATGCTAATGTTCTGAAAATTGCATGAAGGAATGGATCCTCTTGAATACTTTAAGAAATCGATGTTATGAAAGAAATCGTAAATTTTTGACAAGGTCGGAAGCTCGGCCGAGAACCAATAGACAAATAAATCTCACATGAATAAGTTTTTAAATCGAAGACCAAAATTTTTTTACAAAATGACAAACTATTTGGACGAAAAGATGCGATTTCCCGAGCATAGAATGTTCGAAAAATTGCTTGAAGGAATGGATCGTCATGATACTTTAAGGTATCGAAGTTATAAAAGAACTTGTAAAAGTTTGACAAGTTCAGAAGTTTATCCAAGAACCAATAGACAAACAATTCTCACGTAAATAAGTTTTTAATTGAAAGACCAAAAGTTGTTTATAAATATCATAAACTATTTAGACCATATGATGCGATTCCCCGAGCATGGAATGTTTGGAAAATTGCTTGAAGGAATGGATCACCTTGAATACTTTAAGGAATCGAAGTTATTCAAGAACTCGTACAGGTTTGGAAGTTTGTCCAAAAACCAAGAGAGAATCAATTCAAAGACTGAAAGTTATTTACAAAATGAAAAACTATTCGAACGAAATGATGCGATTTCCTGGAATTTGAATGTTCGGAAAATTGCTAGAAGGAAAAGATCATCTGGAATACTTTAAGGAACCGAAGTTATAAAAAATCTCATAATAGTTTGACAAGTTCGGAAGTTCATCCAAGAACCAACAGAGAAACAATTCTCAGGTGAATAAATTTTTAATTCAAAGACCAAAAGTTGTTTACAAAATGACAAACAATTTTGGACCAAATTATGCGAATGTTCTGAAAATTGATCGATAAAATGGATCGTCTCGAATGCTTTAAGGGACCGACGTTATAGAAGAACTCGTAAAAGTTTGACTAGTTTGGAAATTCAGCCAAGAACCAAGGGAGAAACAATTCTCACGTAAATAACTTTTTAAATCGAAGACCAAAAGTTTTTCACAAAATGACTAACTATTTGGACACAATGATGCGATTTCTCGAGAATGGAATGTTCGGGAAAATACTTTAAGGAATGGACCGTCTTGTATACTTTAAGGACCAAAGTTATTTAAGAACTCGTAAAAGTTTGACAAGTTCAGATGTTCGTCCAAGAACCAGGAGAGAGACAGTTCTCACGTAAATAAGTTTTAAATTCAAAGACCAAAAGTTGTTTACAAAATGACAAACTATTTGGACCAGATTATGCTACTGTTCTGAAAATTGCATGAAGGAATGGATCCTCTTGAATACTTTAAGAAATCGATGATATAAAAGAAACCGTAAATGTTTGACAAGTTCGGAAGCTCGGCCGAGAACCAATAGACAAATAAATCTCACATGAATAAGTTTTTAAATCGAAGACCAAAAGTTTTTTACAAAATGACAAACTATTTGGACGAAAAGATGTGATTTCCCGAGCATAGAATGTTCGAAAAATTGCTCGAAGGAACGGATCGTCAGGATACTTTAAGGTATCGAAGTTATAAAAGAACTTGTAAAAGTTTGACAAGTTCGGAAGTTTATCCAAGAACCAATAGACAAACAATTCTCACGTAAATAAGTTTTTAATTGAAAGACCAAAAGTTGTTTACAAATATCATAAACTATTTAGACCATATGATGCGATTCCCCGAGCATGGAATGTTTGGAAAATTGCTTGAAGGAATGGATCACCTTGAATACTTTAAGGAACCGAAGTTATTCAAGAACTCGTACAGGTTTGGAAGTTTGTCCCAAAACCAAGAGAGAATCAATTCTCACGTTAATAAGTTTTTAATTCAAAGACCGAAAGTTATTTCAAAAATGACAAACTATTCGGACGGAAAGATGCAATTTCCTGGACATTGAATGTTCGAAAAATTGCTGGAAGGAACGGATCATCTGGAATACTTTAAGGAACCGAAGTTATAAAAAATCTCATAATAGTTTGACAAGTTCGGAAGTTCATCCAAGAACCAACAGAGAAACAATTCTCAGGTGAATAAGTTTTTAATTCAAAGACCAAAAGTTGTTTACGAAATGACAAACAATTTTGGACCAAATTATGTGAATGTTCTGAAAATTGCTCGAAAAAATGGATCGTCTCGAATGCTTTAAGGGACCGATGTTATAGAAGAACTCGTAAAAGTTTGACAAGTTTTGAAATTCAGCCAAGAACCTAGGGAGAAACAATTCTCACGTAAATAACTTTTTAAATCGAAGACCAAAAGTTTTTTACAAAACGACTAACTATTTGGACACAATGATGCGATTTCTCGAGAATGGAATGTTCAGGAAATTACTCGAAGGAATGGACCGTCTTGTATACTTTAAGGAACCAAAGTTATTTAAGAACTCGTAAAAGTTTGACAAGTTCAGATGTTCGTCCAAGAACGAGGAGAGAGACAATTCTCACGTAAATAAGTTTTAAATTCAAAGACCAAAAGTTGTTTACAAAATGACAAACTATTTGGACCAGATTATGCTAATGTTCTGGAAATTGCATGAAGGAATGGATCCTCTTGAATACTTTAAGAAATCGATGTTATGAAAGAAATCGTAAATGTTTGACAAGTTCGGAAGCTCGGCCGAGAACCAATAGACGAATAAATCTCACATGAATAAGTTTTTAAATCGAAGACCAAAAGTTTTTTACAAAATGACAAACTATTTGGACGAAAAGATGCGATTTCCCGAGCATAGAATGTTCGAAAAATTGCTCGAAGGAATGGATCGTCATGATACTTTAAGGTATCGAAGTTATAAAAGAACTTGTAAAAGTTTGACAAGTTCGAAAGTTTATCCAAGAGCCAATAGACAAACAATTCTCACGTAAATAAGTTTTTAATTGAAAGACCAAAAGTTGTTTACAAATATCATAAACTATTTAGACCATATGATGCGATTCCCCGAGCATGGAATGTTTGGAAAATTGCTTGAAGGAATGGATCACCTTGAATACTTTAAGGAACCGAAGTTATTCAAGAACTCGTACAGGTTTGGAAGTTTGTCCAAAAACCAAGAGAGAATCAATTCTCATGTTAATAAGTTGTTAATTCAAAGACCGAAAGTTATTTACAAAATGGAAAACTATTCGAACGAAAAGATGAGATTTCCTGGACATTGAATGTTCGGAAAATTGCTGGAAGGAACGGATCATCTGGAATACTTTAAGGAACCGAAGTTATAAAAAAATCTCATAATAGTTTGACAAGTTTGGAAGTTCATCCAAGAACCAACAGAGAAACAATTCTCAGGTGAATAAATTTTTAATTCAAAGACCAAAAGTTGTTTACAACATGACAAACAATATTGGACCAAATTATGCGAATATTCTGAAAATTGCTCCATAAATGGATCGTCTCGAATGCTTTAAGGGACCGATGTTATAGAAGAACTCGTAAAAGTTTGACAAGTTTGGAAATTCAGCCAAGAACCAAGGGAGAAACAATTCTCACGTAAATAACTTTTTAAATCGAAGACCAAAAGTTTTTTACAAAATGACTAACTATTTGGACACAATGATGCGATTTCTCGAGAATGAAATGTTCGGGAAATTACTCGAAGGAATGGACCGTCTTGAATACTTTAAGGAACCAAAGTTATTTAAGAACTCGTAAAAGATTGACAAGTTCGAAAGTTCGTCCTAGAACTAGGAGAGAAACAATTCTCACGTAAATAAGTTTTAAATTCAAAGACCAAAAGTTGTTTACAAAATGAAAAACTATTCGAACGAAAAGATGCGATTTCCTGGAAATTGAATGTTCGGAAAATTGCTAGAAGGAAAAGATCATCTGGAATACTTTAAGGAACCGAAGTTATAAAAAATCTCATAATAGTTTGACAAGTTTGGAAGTTCATCCAAGAACCAACAGAGAAACAATTCTCAGGTGAATAAATTTTTAATTCAAAGACCAAAAGTTGTTTACAAAATGACAAACAATTTTGGACCAAATTATGCGAATGTTCTGAAAATTGCTCGATAAAATGGATCGTCTCGAATGCTTTAAGGGACCGATGTTATAGAAGAACTCGTAAAAGTTTGACTAGTTTGGAAATTCAGCCAAGAACCAAGGGAGAAACAATTCTCACGTAAATAACTTTTTAAATCGAAGACCAAAAGTTTTTCACAAAATGACTAACTATTTGGACACAATGATGCGATTTCTCGAGAATGGAATGTTCGGGAAAATACTTTAAGGAATGGACCGTCTTGAATACTTTAAGGAACCAAAGTTATTTAAGAACCCGTAAAAGATTGACATGTTCGAAAGTTCGTCCTAGAACCAGGAGAGAAACAATTCTCACGTAAATAAGTTTTAAATTCAAAGACCAAAAGTTGTTTACAAAATGAAAAACTATTTGGACCAGATTATGCTAATGTTCTGAAAATTGCATGAAGGAATGGATCCTCTTGAATACTTTAAGAAATCGATGTTATAAAAGAAACCGTAAATGTTTGACAAGTTCGGAAGCTCGGCCGAGAACCAATAGACAAATAAATCTCACATGAATATGTTTTTAAATCGAAGACCAAAAGTTTTTTACAAAATGACAAACTATTTGGACGAAAAGATGCGATTTCCCGAGCATAGAATGTTCGAAAAATTGCTCGAAGGAATGGATCGTCATGATACTTTAAGGTATCGAAGTTATAAAAGAACTCGAAAAAGTTTGACATGTTCGAAAGTTCATCCAAGAACCAACAGACAAACAATTCTCACGTAAATAAGTTTTTAAAGTTGTTTACAAATATCATAAACTATTTAGACCATATGATGCGATTCCCCGAGCATGGAATGTTTGGAAAATTGCTTGAAGGAATGGATCACCTTGAATACTTTAAGGAACCGAAGTTATTCAAAGAACTCGTACAGGTTTGGAAGTTTGTCCAAAAACCAAGAGAGAATCAATTCTCACGTTAATAAGTTTTTAATTCAAAGACCGAAAGTTATTTCCAAAATGACAAACTGTTCGGACGAAAAGATGCGATTTCCTGGACATTGAATGTTCGAAAAATTGCTGGAAGGAACGGATCATCTTGAATACTTTAAGGAACCGAAGTTATAAAAAATCTCATAATAGTTTGACAAGTTCGGAAGTTCATCCAAGAACCAACAAAGAAACAATTCTCAGGTGAATAAATTTTTAATTCAAAGACCAAAAGTTGTTTAGAAAATGACAAACAATTTTGGACCAAATTATGCGAATGTTCTGAAAATTGCTCGATAAAATGGATCGTCTCGAATGCTTTAAGGGACCGATGTTATAGAAGAACTCGTAAAAGTTTGACAAGTTTGGAAATTCAGCCAAGAACCAAGGGAGAAACAATTCTCACGTAAATAACTTTTTAAATCGAAGACCAAAAGTTTTTTACAAAACGACTAACTATTTCTACACAATGATGCGATTTCTCGAGAATGGAATGTTCAGGAAATTACTCGAAGGAATGGACCGTCTTGTATACTTTAAGGAACCAAAGTTATTTAAGAACTCTTAAAAGTTTGACAAGTTCAGATGTTCATCCAAGAACGAGGAGAGAGACAATTCTCACGTAAATAAGTTTTAAATTCAAAGACCAAAAGTTGTTTACAAAATGACAAACTATTTGGACCAGATTATGCTAATGTTCTGGAAATTGCATGAAGGAATGGATCCTCTTGAATACTTTAAGAAATCGATGTTATGAAAGAAATCGTAAATGTTTGACAAGTTCGGAAGCTCGGCCGAGAACCAATAGACAAATAAATCTCACATGAATAAGTTTTTAAATCGAAGACCAAAAGTTTTTTTACAAAATGACAAACTATTTGGACGAAAAGATGCGATTTCCTGAGCATAGAATGTTCGAAAAATTGCTCGAAGGAATGGATCGTCATGATACTTTAAGGTATCGAAGTTATAAAAGAACTTGTAAAAGTTTGACAAGTTCGAAAGTTTATCCAAGAGCCAATAGACAAACAATTCTCACGTAAATAAGTTTTTAATTGAAAGACCAAAAGTTGTTTACAAATATCATAAACTATTTAGACCATATGATGCGATTCCCCGAGCATGGAATGTTTGGAAAATTGCTTGAAGGAATGGATCACCTTGAATACTTTAAGGAACCGAAGTTATTCAAGAACTCGTACAGGTTTGGAAGTTTGTCCAAAAACCAAGAGAGAATCAATTCTCATGTTAATAAGTTGTTAATTCAAAGACCGAAAGTTATTTACAAAATGGAAAACTATTCGAACGAAAAGATGAGATTTCCTGGACATTGAATGTTCGGAAAATTGCTGGAAGGAACGGATCATCTGGAATACTTTAAGGAACCGAAGTTATAAAAAATCTCATAATAGTTTGACAAGTTTGGAAGTTCATCCAAGAACCAACAGAGAAACAATTCTCAGGTGAATAAATTTTTAATTCAAAGACCAAAAGTTGTTTACAAAATGACAAACAATATTGGACCAAATTATGCGAATGTTCTGAAAATTGCTCCATAAATGGATCGTCTCGAATGCTTTAAGGGACCGATGTTATAGAAGAACTCGTAAAAGTTTGACAAGTTTGGAAATTCAGCCAAGAACCAAGGGAGAAACAATTCTCACGTAAATAACTTTTTAAATCAAAGACCAAAAGTTTTTTACAAAATGACTAACTATTTGGACACAATGATGCGATTTCTCGAGAATGGAATGTTCGGGAAATTACTCGAAGGAATGGACCGTCTTGAATACTTTAAGGAACCAAAGTTATTTAAGAACTCGTAAAAGATTGACAAGTTCGAAAGTTCGTCCTAGAACCAGGAGAGAAACAATTCTCACGTAAATAAGTTTTAAATTCAAAGACCAAAAGTTGTTTACAAAATGAAAAACTATTTGGACCAGATTATGCTAATGTTCTGAAAATTGCATGAAGGAATGGATCCTCTTGAATACTTTAAGAAATCGATGTTATGAAAGAAATCGTAAATGTTTGACAAGTTCGGAAGCTCGGCCGAGAACCAATAGACAAATAAATCTCACATGAATAAGTTTTTAAATCGAAGACCAAAAGTTTTTTACAAAATGACAAACTATTTGGACGAAAAGATGCGATTTCCCGAGCATAGAATGTTCGAAAAATTGCTCGAAGGAATGGATCGTCATGATACTTTAAGGTATCGAAGTTATAAAAGAACTTGTAAAAGTTTGACAAGTTCGAAAGTTTATCCAAGAGCCAATAGACAAACAATTCTCACGTAAATAAGTTTTAAATTCAAAGACCAAAAGTTGTTTACAAATATCATGAACTATTTAGACCATATGATGCGATTCCCCGAGCATGGAATGTTTGGAAAATTGCTTGAAGGAATGGATCACCTTGAATACTTTAAGGAACCGAAGTTATTCAAGAACTCGTACAGGTTTGGAAGTTTGTCCAAAAACCAAGAGAGAATCAATTCTCATGTTAATAAGTTGTTAATTCAAAGACCGAAAGTTATTTACAAAATGAAAAACTATTCGAACGAAAAGATGAGATTTCCTGGACATTGAATGTTCGGAAAATTGCTGGAAGGAACGGATCATCTGGAATACTTTAAGGAACCGAAGTTATAAAAAATCTCATAATAGTTTGACAAGTTTGGAAGTTCGTCCAAGAACCAACAGAGAAACAATTCTCAGGTGAATAAATTTTTAATTCAAAGACCAAAAATTGTTTACAAAATGACAAACAATATTGGACCAAATTATGCGAATGTTCTGAAAATTGCTCCATAAATGGATCGTCTCGAATGCTTTAAGGGACCGATGTTATAGAAGAACTCGTAAAAGTTTGACAGGTTTGGAAATTCAGCCAAGAACCAAGGGAGAAACAATTCTCATGTAAATAACTTTTTAAATCGAAGACCAAAAGTTTTTTACAAAATGACTAACTATTTGGACACAATGATGCGATTTCTCGAGAATGGAATGTTCGGGAAATTACTCGAAGGAATGGACCGTCTTGAATACTTTAAGGAACCAAAGTTATTTAAGAACTCGTAAAAGATTGACAAGTTCAGATGTTCGTCCAAGAACCAGGAGAGAGACAATTCTCACGTAAATAAGTTTTAAATTCAAAGACCAAAAGTTGTTTACAAAATGAAAAACTATTTGGACCAGATTATGCTAATGTTCTGAAAATTGCATGAAGGAATGGATCCTCTTGAATACTTTAAGAAATCGATGTTATGAAAGAAATCGTAAATTTTTGACAAGGTCGGAAGCTCGGCCGAGAACCAATAGACAAATAAATCTCACATGAATAAGTTTTTAAATCGAAGACCAAAAGTTTTTTACAAAATGACAAACTATTTGGATGAAAAGATGCTATTTCCCGAGCATAGAATGTTCGAAAAATTGCTCGAAGGAATGGATCGTCATGATACTTTAAGGTATCGAAGTTATAAAAGAACTTGTAAAAGTTTGACAAGTTCGGAAGTTTATCCAAGAACCAATAGACAAACAATTCTCACGTAAATAAGTTTTTAATTGAAAGACCAAAAGTTGTTTATAAATATCATAAACTATTTAGACCATATGATGCGATTCCCCGAGCGTGGAAAGTTTGGAAAATTGCTTGAAGGAATGGATCACCTTGAATACTTTAAGGAATCGAAGTTATTCAAGAACTCGTACAGGTTTGGAAGTTTGTCCAAAAACCAAGAGAGAATCAATTCTCATGTTAATAAGCTGTTAATTCAAAGACCGAAAGTTATTTACAAAATGAAAAACTATTCGAACGAAAAGATGCGATTTCCTGGAATTTGAATGTTCGGAAAATTGCTGGAAGGAAAAGATCATCTGGAATACTTTAAGGAACCGAAGTTATAAAAAATCTCATAATAGTTTGACAAGTTCGGAAGTTCATCCAAGAACCAACAGAGAAACAATTCTCAGGTGAATAAATTTTTAATTCAAAGACCAAAAGTTGTTTACAAAATGACAAACAATTTTGGACCAAATTATGCGAATGTTCTGAAAATTGCTCGATAAAATGGATCGTCTCGAATGCTTTAAGGGACCGATGTTATAGAAGAACTCGTAAAAGTTTGACAAGTTTGGAAATTCAGCCAAGAACAAAGGGAGAAACAATTCTCACGTAAATAACTTTTTAAATCGAAGACCAAAAGTTTTTTACAAAATGACTAACTATTTGGACACAATGATGCGATTTCTCGAGAACGGAATGTTCGGGAAATTACTCGAAGGAATGGACCGTCTTGAATACTTTAAGGAACCAAAGTTATTTAAGAACCCATAAAAGATTGACATGTTCGAAAGTTCGTCCTAGAACCAGGAGAGAAACAATTCTCACGTAAATAAGTTTTAAATTCAAAGACCAAAAGTTGTTTACAAAATGAAAAACTATTTGGACCAGATTATGCTAATGTTCTGAAAATTGCATGAAGGAATGCATCCTCTTGAATACTTTAAGAAATCGATGTTATAAAAGAAACCGTAAATGTTTGACAAGTTCGGAAGCTCGGCCGAGAACCAATAGACAAATAAATCTCACATGAATAAGTTTTTAAATCGAAGACCAAAAGTTTTTTACAAAATGACAAACTATTTGGACGAAAAGATGCGATTTCCCGAGCATAGAATGTTCGAAAAATTGCTCGAAGGAATGGATCGTCATGATACTTTAAGGTATCGAAGTTATAAAAGAACTTGTAAAAGTTTGACAAGTTCGAAAGTTTATCCAAGAGCCAATAGACAAACAATTCTCACGTAAATAAGTTTTTAATTGAAAGACCAAAAGTTGTTTATAAATATCATAAACTATTTAGACCATATGATGCGATTCCCCGAGCATGGAATGTTTGGAAAATTGCTTGAAGGAATGGATCACCTTGAATACTTTAACGAACCGAAGTTATTCAAGAACTCGTACAGGTTTGGAAGTTTGTCCAAAAACCAAGAGAGAATCAATTCTCATGTTAATAAGTTGTTAATTCAAAGACCGAAAGTTATTTACAAAATGGAAAACTATTCGTACGAAAAGATGAGATTTCCTGGACATTGAATGTTCGGAAAATTGCTGGAAGGAACGGATCATCTGGAATACTTTAAGGAACCGAAGTTATAAAAAATCTCATAATAGTTTGACAAGTTTGGAAGTTCATCCAAGAACCAACAGAGAAACAATTCTCAGGTGAATAAATTTTTAATTCAAAGACCAAAAGTTGTTTACAAAATGACAAACAATATTGGACCAAATTATGCGAATGTTCTGAAAATTGCTCCATAAATGGATCGTCTCGAATGCTTTAAGGGACCGATGTTATAGAAGAACTCGTAAAAGTTTGACAAGTTTGGAAATTCAGCCAAGAACCAAGGGAGAAACAATTCTCACGTAAATAACTTTTTAAATCGAAGACCAAAAGTTTTTTACAAAATGACTAACTATTTGGACACAATGATGCGATTTCTCGAGAATGGAATGTTCGGGAAATTACTCGAAGGAATGGACCGTCTTGAATACTTTAAGGAACCAAAGTTATTTAAGAACTCGTAAAAGATTGACAAGTTCGAAAGTTCGTCCTAGAACCAGGAGAGAAACAATTCTCACGTAAATAAGTTTTAAATTCAAAGACCAAAAGTTGTTTACAAAATGAAAAACTATTTGGACCAGATTATGCTAATGTTCTGAAAATTGCATGAAGGAATGGATCCTCTTGAATACTTTAAGAAATCGATGTTATGAAAGAAATCGTAAATTTTTGACAAGGTCGGAAGCTCGGCCGAGAACCAATAGACAAATAAATCTCACATGAATAAGTTTTTAAATCGAAGACCAAAATTTTTTTACAAAATGACAAACTATTTGGAAGAAAAGATGCGATTTCCCGAGCATAGAATGTTCGAAAAATTGCTCGAAGGAATGGATCGTCATGATACTTTAAGGTATCGAAGTTATAAAAGAACTTGTAAAAGTTTGACAAGTTCAGAAGTTTATCCAAGAACCAATAGACAAACAATTCTCACGTAAATAAGTTTTTAATTGAAAGACCAAAAGTTGTTTATAAATATCATAAACTATTTAGACCATATGATGCGATTCCCCGAGCATGGAATGTTTGGAAAATTGCTTGAAGGAATGGATCACCTTGAATACTTTAAGGAATAGAAGTTATTCAAGAACTCGTACAGGTTTGGAAGTTTGTCCAAAAACCAAGAGAGAATCAATTCTCATGTTAATAAGCTGTTAATTCAAAGACTGAAAGTTATTTACAAAATGAAAAACTATTCGAACGAAAAGATGCGATTTCCTGGAATTTGAATGTTCGGAAAATTGCTAGAAGGAAAAGATCATCTGGAATACTTTAAGGAACCGAAGTTATAAAAAATCTCATAATAGTTTGACAAGTTCGGAAGTTCATCCAAGAACCAACAGAGAAACAATTCTCAGGTGAATAAATTTTTAATTCAAAGACCAAAAGTTGTTTACAAAATGACAAACAATTTTGGACCAAATTATGCGAATGTTCTGAAAATTGCTCGATAAAATGGATCGTCTCGAATGCTTTAAGGGACCGATGTTATAGAAGAACTCGTAAAAGTTTGACTTGGAAATTCAGCCAAGAACCAAGGGAGAAACAATTCTCACGTAAATAACTTTTTAAATCGAAGACCAAAAGTTTTTCACAAAATGACTAACTATTTGGACACAATGATGCGATTTCTCGAGAATGGAATGTTCGGGAAAATACTTTAAGGAATGGACCGTCTTGAATACTTTAAGGAACCAAAGTTATTTAAGAACCCGTAAAAGATTGACATGTTCGAAAGTTCGTCCTAGAACCAGGAGAGAAACAATTCTCACGTAAATAAGTTTTAAATTCAAAGACCAAAAGTTGTTTACAAAATGAAAAACTATTTGGACCAGATTATGCTAATGTTCTGAAAATTGCATGAAGGAATGGATCCTCTTGAATACTTTAAGAAATCGATGTTATAAAAGAAACCGTAAATGTTTGACAAGTTCGGAAGCTCGGCCGAGAACCAATAGACAAATAAATCTCACATGAATAAGTTTTTAAATCGAAGACCAAAAGTTTTTTACGAAATGACAAACTATTTGGACGAAAAGATGTGATTTCCCGAGCATAGAATGTTCGAAAAATTGCTCGAAGGAATGGATCGTCATGATACTTTAAGGTATCGAAGTTATAAAAGAACTCGAAAAAGTTTGACATGTTCGAAAGTTCATCCAAGAACCAACAGACAAACAATTCTCACGTAAATAAGTTTTTAAAGTTGTTTACAAATATCATAAACTATTTAGACCATATGATGCGATTCCCCGAGCATGGAATGTTTGGAAAATTGCTTGAAGGAATGGATCACCTTGAATACTTTAAGGAATCAAAGTTATTCAAGAACTCGTACAGGTTTGGAAGTTTGTCCAAAAACCAAGAGAGAATCAATTCAAAGACTGAAAGTTATTTACAAAATGAAAAACTATTCGAACGAAAAGATGCGATTTCCTGGAATTTGAATGTTCGGAAAATTGCTAGAAGGAAAAGATCATCTGGAATACTTTAAGGAACCGAAGTTATAAAAAATCTCATAATCGTTTGACAAGTTCGGAAGTTCATCCAAGAACCAACAGAGAAACAATTCTCAGGTGAATAAATTTTTAATTCAAAGACCAAAAGTTGTTTACAAAATGACAAACAATTTTGGACCAAATTATGCGAATGTTCTGAAAATTGCTCGATAAAATGGATCGTCTCGAATGCTTTAAGGGACCGATGTTATAGAAGAACTCGTAAAAGTTTGACTAGTTTGGAAATTCAGCCAAGAACCAAGGGAGAAACAATTCTCACGTAAATAACTTTTTAAATCGAAGACCAAAAGTTTTTCACAAAATGACTAACTATTTGGACACAATGATGCGATTTCTCGAGAATGGAATGTTCGGGAAAATACTTTAAGGAATGGACCAAAGTTATTTAAGAACTCGTAAAAGTTTGACAAGTTCAGATGTTCGTCCAAGAACCAAGAGAGAGACAGTTCTCACGTAAATAAGTTTTAAATTCAAAGACCAAAAGTTGTTTACAAAATGACAAACTATTTGGACCAGATTATGCTACTGTTCTGAAAATTGCATGAAGGAATGGATCCTCTTGAATACTTTAAGAAATCGATGATATAAAAGAAACCGTAAATGTTTGACAAGTTCGGAAGCTCGGCCGAGAACCAATAGACAAATAAATCTCACATGAATAAGTTTTTAAATCGAAGACCAAAAGTTTTTACAAAATGACAAACTATTTGGACGAAAAGATGTGATTTCCCGAGCATAGAATGTTCGAAAAATTGCTCGAAGGAACGGATCGTCAGGATACTTTAAGGTATCGAAGTTATAAAAGAACTTGTAAAAGTTTGACAAGTTCGGAAGTTTATCCAAGAACCAATAGACAAACAATTCTCACGTAAATAAGTTTTTAATTGAAAGACCAAAAGTTGTTTACAAATATCATAAGCTATTTAGACCATATGATGCGATTCCCCGAGCATGGAATGTTTGGAAAATTGCTTGAAGGAATGGATCACCTTGAATACTTTAAGGAACCGAAGTTATTCAAGAACTCGTACAGGTTTGGAAGTTTGTCCCAAAACCAAGAGAGAATCAATTCTCACGTTAATAAGTTTTTAATTCAAAGACCGAAAGTTATTTCAAAAATGACAAACTATTCGGACGGAAAGATGCAATTTCCTGGACATTGAATGTTCGAAAAATTGCTGGAAGGAACGGATCATCTGGAATACTTTAAGGAACCGAAGTTATAAAAAATCTCATAATAGTTTGACAATTTCGGAAGTTCATCCAAGAACCAACAGAGAAACAATTCTCAGGTGAATAAGTTTTTAATTCAAAGACCAAAAGTTGTTTACAAAATGACAAACAATTTTGGACCAAATTATGCGAATGTTCTGAAAATTGCTCGAAAAAATGGATCGTCTCGAATGCTTTAAGGGACTGATGTTATAGAAGAACTCGTAAAAGTTTGACAAGTTTTGAAATTCAGCCAAGAACCTAGGGAGAAACAATTCTCACGTAAATAACTTTTTAAATCGAAGATCAAAAGTTTTTTACAAAACGACTAACTATTTGGACACAATGATGCGATTTCTCGAGAATGGAATGTTCAGGAAATTACTCGAAGGAATGGACCGTCTTGTATACTTTAAGGAACCAAAGTTATTTAAGAACTCGTAAAAGTTTGACAAGTTCAGATGTTCGTCCAAGAACGAGGAGAGAGACAATTCTCACGTAAATAAGTTTTAAATTCAAAGACCAAAAGTTGTTTACAAAATGACAAACTATTTGGACCAGATTATGCTAATGTTCTGGAAATTGCATGAAGGAATGGATCCTCTTGAATACTTTAAGAAATCGATGTTATGAAAGAAATCGTAAATGTTTGACAAGTTTGGAAGCTCGGCCGAGAACCAATAGACAAATAAATCTCACATGAATAAGTTTTTAAATCGAAGAACAAAAGTTTTTTACAAAATGACAAACTATTTGGACGAAAAGATGCGATTTCCCGAGCATAGAATGTTCGAAAAATTGCTCGAAGGAAAGGATCGTCATGAAAATTTAAGGAATCGAAGTTATAAAAGAACTTGTAAAAGTTTGACAAGTTCGGAAGTTTATCCAAGAACCAATTCCCAAACAATTCTCACGTAAATAAGTTTTTAATTGAAAGACCAAAAGTTGTTTACAAATATCATAAACTATTTAGACCATATGATACGATTCCCCGAGCATGGAATGTTTGGAAAATTGCTTGAAGGAATGGATCACCTTGAATACTTTAAGGAACCAAAGTTATTCAAGAACTCGTACAGGTTTGGAAGTTTGTCCAAAAACCAAGAGAGAATTAATTCTCACGTTAATAAGTTTTTAATTCAAAGACCAAAAGTTATTTCCAAAATGACAAACTATTCGGACGAAAAGATGCGATTTCCTGGACATTGAATGTTCGAAAAATTGCTTGAAGGAACGGATCATCTGGAAAACTTTAAGGAACCGAAGTTATAAAAAATCTCATAATAGTTTGACAAGTTTGGAAGTTCATCCAAGAACCAACAAAGAAACAATTCTCAGGTGAATAAATTTTTAATTCAAAGACCAAAAGTTGTTTACAAAATGACAAACAATTTTGGACCAAATTATGCGAATGTTCTGAAAATTGCTCGATAAAATGGATCGTCTCGAACGCTTTAAGAGACCGATGTTATAGAAGAACTCGTAAAAGTTTGACAAGTTTGGAAATTCAGCCAAGAACCAAGGGAGAAACAATTCTCACGTAAATAACTTTTTAAATCGAAGACCAAAAGTTTTTTACAAAACGACTAACTATTTGGACACAATGATGCGATTTCTCGAGAATGGAATGTTCAGGAAATTACTCGAAGGAATGGACCGTCTTGTATACTTTAAGGAAGCAAAGTTATTTAAGAACCAGGAGAGACAGTTCTCACATAAATAAGTTTTAAATTCAAAGACCAAAAGTTGTTTACAAAATGACAAACTATTTGGACCAGATTATGCTACTGTTCTGAAAATTGCATGAAGGAATGGATCCTCTTGAATACTTTAAGAAATCGATGTTATAAAATAAATCGTAAATGTTTGACAAGTTCGGAAGCTCGGCCGAGAACCAATAGACAAATAAATCTCACATGAATAAGTTTTTAAATCGAAGACCAAAAGTTTTTTACGAAATGACAAACTATTTGGACGAAAAGATGTGATTTCCCGAGCATAGAATGTTCGAAAAATTGCTCGAAGGAATGGATCGTCATGATACTTTAAGGTATCGAAGATATAAAAGAACTCGAAAAAGTTTGACATGTTCGAAAGTTCATCCAAGAACCAAAAGACAAACAATTCTCACGTAAATAAGTTTTTAAAGTTGTTTACAAATATCATAAACTATTTAGACCATATGATGCGATTCCCCGAGCATGGAATATTTGGAAAATTGCTTGAAGGAATGGATCACCTTGAATACTTTAAGGAACCGAAGTTATTCAAGAACTCGTACAGGTTTGGAAGTTTGTCCAAAAACCAAGAGAGAATCAATTCTCACGTTAATAAGTTTTTAATTCAAAGACCGAAAGTTATTTCCAAAATGACAAACTGTTCGGACGAAAAGATGCGATTTCCTGGACATTGAATGTTCGAAAAATTGCTGGAAGGAACGGATCATCTTGAATACTTTAAGGAACCGAAGTTATAAAAAATCTCATAATAGTTTGACAAGTTCGGAAGTTCATCCAAGAACCAACAAAGAAACAATTCTCAGGTGAATAAATTTTTAATTCAAAGACCAAAAGTTGTTTACAAAATGACAAACAATTTTGGACCAAATTATGCGAATGTTCTGAAAATTGCTCGAAAAAATGGATCGTCTCGAATGCTTTAAGGGACCAATGTTATAGAAGAACTCGTAAAAGTTTGACAAGTTTGGAAATTCAGCCAAGAACCAAGGGAGAAACAATTCTCACGTAAATAACTTTTTAAATCGAAGACCAAAAGTTTTTTACAAAACGACTAACTATTTCTACACAATGATGCGATTTCTCGAGAATGGAATGTTCAGGAAATTACTCGAAGGAATGGACCGTCTTGTATACTTTAAGGAACCAAAGTTATTTAAGAACTCGTAAAAGTTTGACAAGTTCAGATGTTCGTCCAAGAACGAGGAGAGAGACAATTCTCACGTAAATAAGTTTTAAATTCAAAGACCAAAAGTTGTTTACAAAATGACAAACTATTTGGACCAGATTATGCTAATGTTCTGGAAATTGCATGAAGGAATGGATCCTCTTGAATACTTTAAGAAATCGATGTTATGAAAGAAATCGTAAATGTTTGACAAGTTCGGAAGCTCGGCCGAGAACCAATAGACAAATAAATCTCACATGAATAAGTTTTTAAATCGAAGACCAAAAGTTTTTTACAAAATGACAAACTATTTGGACGAAAAGATGCGATTTCCCGAGCATAGAATGTTCGAAAAATTGCTCGAAGGAATGGATCGTCATGATACTTTAAGGTATCGAAGTTATAAAAGAACTTGTAAAAGTTTGACAAGTTCGAAAGTTTATCCAAGAGCCAATAGACAAACAATTCTCACGTAAATAAGTTTTTAATTGAAAGACCAAAAGTTGTTTACAAATATCATAAACTATTTAGACCATATGATGCGATTCTCCGAGCATGGAATGTTTGGAAAATTGCTTGAAGGAATGGATCACCTTGAATACTTTAAGGAACCGAAGTTATTCAAGAACTCGTACAGGTTTGGAAGTTTGTCCAAAAACCAAGAGAGAATCAATTCTCATGTTAATAAGTTGTTAATTCAAAGACCGAAAGTTAATTACAAAATGGAAAACTATTCGAACGAAAAGATGAGATTTCCTGGCCATTGAATGTTCGGAAAATTGCTGGAAGGAACGGATCATCTGGAATACTTTAAGGAACCGAAGTTATAAAAAATCTCATAATAGTTTGACAAGTTTGGAAGTTCATCCAAGAACCAACAGAGAAACAATTCTCAGGTGAATAAATTTTTAATTCAAAGACCAAAAGTTGTTTACAAAATGACAAACAATATTGGACCAAATTATGCGAATGTTCTGAAAATTGCTCCATAAATGGATCGTCTCGAATGCTTTAAGGGACCGATGTTATAGAAGAACTCGTAAAAGTTTGACAGGTTTGGAAATTCAGCCAAGAACCAAGGGAGAAACAATTCTCACGTAAATAACTTTTTAAATCGAAGACCAAAAGTTTTTTACAAAATGACTAACTATTTGGACACAATGATGCGATTTCTCGAGAATGGAATGTTCGGGAAATTACTCGAAGGAATGGACCGTCTTGAATACTTTAAGGAACCAAAGTTATTTAAGAACTCGTAAAAGATTGACAAGTTCGAAAGTTCGTCCTAGAACCAGGAGAGAAACAATTCTCACGTAAATAAGTTTTAAATTCAAAGACCAAAAGTTGTTTACAAAATGAAAAACTATTTGGACCAGATTATGCTAATGTTCTGAAAATTGCATGAAGGAATGGATCCTCTTGAATACTTTAAGAAATCGATGTTATGAAAGAAATCGTAAATTTTTGACAAGGTCGGAAGCTCGGCCGAGAACCAATAGACAAATAAATCTCACATGAATAAGTTTTTAAATCGAAGACCAAAAGTTTTTTACAAAATGACAAACTATTTGGATGAAAAGATGCGATTTCCCGAGCATAGAATGTTCGAAAAATTGCTCGAAGGAATGGATCGTCATGATACTTTAAGGTATCGAAGTTATAAAAGAACTTGTAAAAGTTTGACAAGTTCAGAAGTTTATCCAAGAACCAATAGACAAACAATTCTCACGTAAATAAGTTTTTAATTGAAAGACCAAAAGTTGTTTATAAATATCATAAACTATTTAGACCATATGATGCGATTCCCCGAGCGTGGAAAGTTTGGAAAATTGCTTGAAGGAATGGATCACCTTGAATACCTTAAGGAATCGAAGTTATTCAAGAACTCGTACAGGTTTGGAAGTTTGTCCAAAAACCAAGAGAGAATCAATTCTCATGTTAATAAGCTGTTAATTCAAAGACCGAAAGTTATTTACAAAATGAAAAACTATTCGAACGAAAAGATGCGATTTTCTGGAATTTGAATGTTCGGAAAATTGCTGGAAGGAAAAGATCATCTGGAATACTTTAAGGAACCGAAGTTATAAAAAATCTCATAATAGTTTGACAAGTTCGGAAGTTCATCCAAGAACCAACAGAGAAACAATTCTCAGGTGAATAAATTTTTAATTCAAAGACCAAAAGTTGTTTACAAAATGACAAACAATTTTGGACCAAATTATGCGAATGTTCTGAAAATTGCTCGATAAAATGGATCGTCTCGAATGCTTTAAGGGACCGATATTATAGAAGAACTCGTAAAAGTTTGACAAGTTTGGAAATTCAGCCAAGAACAAAGGGAGAAACAATTCTCACGTAAATAACTTTTTAAATCGAAGACCAAAAGTTTTTTACAAAATGACTAACTATTTGGACACAATGATGCGATTTCTCGAGAACTGAATGTTCGGAAAATTACTCGAAGGAATGGACCGTCTTGAATACTTTAAGGAACCAAAGTTATTTAAGAACCCGTAAAAGATTGACATGTTCGAAAGTTCGTCCTAGAACCAGGAGAGAAACAATTCTCACGGAAATAAGTTTTAAATTCAAAGACCAAAAGTTGTTTACAAAATGAAAAACTATTTGGACCAGATTATGCTAATGTTCTGAAAATTGCATGAAGGAATGCATCCTCTTGAATACTTTAAGAAATCGATGTTATAAAAGAAACCGTAAATGTTTGACAAGTTCGGAAGCTCGGCCGAGAACCAATAGACAAATAAATCTCTCATGAATAAGTTTTTAAATCGAAGACCAAAAGTTTTTTACAAAATGACAAACTATTTGGACGAAAAGATGCGATTTCCCGAGCATAGAATGTTCAAAAAATTGCTCGAAGGAATGGATCGTCATGATACTTTAAGGTATCGAAGTTATAAAAGAACTTGTAAAAGTTTGACAAGTTCGAAAGTTTATCCAAGAGCCAATAGACAAACAATTCTCACGTAAATAAGTTTTTAATTGAAAGACCAAAAGTTGTTTACAAATATCATAAACTATTTAGACCATATGATGCGATTCCCCGAGCATGGAATGTTTGGAAAATTGCTTGAAGGAATGGATCACCTTGAATACTTTAAGGAACCGAAGTTATTCAAGAACTCGTACAGGTTTGGAAGTTTGTCCAAAAACCAAGAGAGAATCAATTCTCATGTTAATAAGTTGTTAATTCAAAGACCGAAAGTTATTTACAAAATGGAAAACTATTCGAACGAAAAGATGAGATTTCCTGGACATTGAATGTTCGGAAAATTGCTGGAAGGAACGGATCATCTGGAATACTTTAAGGAACCGAAGTTATAAAAAATCTCATAATAGTTTGACAAGTTTGGAAGTTCATCCAAGAACCAACAGAGAAACAATTCTCAGGTGAATAAATTTTTAATTCAAAGACCAAAAGTTGTTTACAAAATGACAAACAATATTGGACCAAATTATGCGAATGTTCTGAAAATTGCTCCATAAATGGATCGTCTCGAATGCTTTAAGGGACCGATGTTATAGAAGAACTTGTAAAAGTTTGACAAGTTTGGAAATTCAGCCAAGAACCAAGGGAGAAACAATTCTCACGTAAATAACTTTTTAAATCGAAGACCAAAAGTTTTTTACAAAATGACTAACTATTTGGACACAATGATGCGATTTCTCGAGAATGGAATGTTCGGGAAATTACTCGAAGGAATGGACCGTCTTGAATACTTTAAGGAACCAAAGTTATTTAAGAACTCGTAAAAGATTGACAAGTTCGAAAGTTCGTCCTAGAACCAGGAGAGAAACAATTCTCACGTAAATAAGTTTTAAATTCAAAGACCAAAAGTTGTTTACAAAATGAAAAACTATTTGGACCAGATTATGCTAATGTTCTGAAAATTGCATGAAGGAATGGATCCTCTTGAATACTTTAAGAAATCGATGTTATGAAAGAAATCGTAAATTTTTGACAAGGTCGGAAGCTCGGCCGAGAACCAATAGACAAATAAATCTCACATGAATAAGTTTTTAAATCGAAGACCAAAATTTTTTTACAAAATGACAAACTATTTGGAAGAAAAGATGCGATTTCCCGAGCATAGAATGTTCGAAAAATTGCTCGAAGGAATGGATCGTCATGATACTTTAAGGTATCAAAGTTATAAAAGAACTTGTAAAAGTTTGACAAGTTCAGAAGTTTATCCAAGAACCAATAGACAAACAATTCTCACGTAAATAAGTTTTTAATTGAAAGACCAAAAGTTGTTTATAAATATCATAAACTATTTAGACCATATGATGCGATTCCCCGAGCATGGAATGTTTGGAAAATTGCTTGAAGGAATGGATCACCTTGAATACTTTAAGGAATAGAAGTTATTCAAGAACTCGTACAGGTTTGGAAGTTTGTCCAAAAACCAAGAGAGAATCAATTCTCATGTTAATAAGCTGTTAATTCAAAGACTGAAAGTTATTTACAAAATGAAAAACTATTCGAACGAAAAGATGCGATTTCCTGGAATTTGAATGTTCGGAAAATTGCTAGAAGGAAAAGATCATCTGGAATACTTTAAGGAACCGAAGTTATAAAAAATCTCATAATAGTTTGACAAGTTCGGAAGTTCATCCAAGAACCAACAGAGAAACAATTCTCAGGTGAATAAATTTTTAATTCAAAGACCAAAAGTTGTTTACAAAATGACAAACAATTTTGGACCAAATTATGCGAATGTTCTGAAAATTGCTCGATAAAATGGATCGTCTCGAATGCTTTAAGGGACCGATGTTATAGAAGAACTCGTAAAAGTTTGACAGGTTTGGAAATTCAGCCAAGAACCAAGGGAGCACGTAAATAACTTTTTAAATCGAAGACCAAAAGTTTTTCACAAAATGACTAACTATTTGGACACAATGATGCGATTTCTCGAGAATGGAATGTTCGGGAAAATACTTTAAGGAATGGACCGTCTTGAATACTTTAAGGAACCAAAGTTATTTAAGAACCCGTAAAAGATTGACATGTTCGAAAGTTCGTCCTAGAACCAGGAGAGAAACAATTCTCACGTAAATAAGTTTTAAATTCAAAGACCAAAAGTTGTTTACAAAATGAAAAACTATTTGGACCAGATTATGCTAATGTTCTGAAAATTGCATGAAGGAATGGATCCTCTTGAATACTTTAAGAAATCGATGTTATAAAAGAAACCGTAAATGTTTGACAAGTTCGGAAGCTCGGCCGAGAACCAATAGACAAATAAATCTCACATGAATAAGTTTTTAAATCGAAGACCAAAAGTTTTTTACAAAATGACAAACTATTTGGACGAAAAGATGCGATTTCCCGAGCATAGAATGTTCGAAAAATTGCTCGAAGGAATGGATCGTCATGATACTTTAAGGTATCGAAGTTATAAAAGAACTTGTAAAAGTTTGACAAGTTCGGAAGTTTATCCAAGAACCAATAGACAAACAATTCTCACGTAAATAAGTTTTTAATTGAAAGACCAAAAGTTGTTTACAAATATCATAAACTATTTAGACCATATTATGCGATTCCCCGAGCATGGAATGTTTGAAAAATTGCTTGAAGGAATGGATCACCTTGAATACTTTAAGGAACCGAAGTTATTCAAGAACTCGTACAGGTTTGGAAGTTTGTCCCAAAACCAAGAGAGAATCAATTCTCACGTTAATAAGTTTTTAATTCAAAGACCGAAAGTTATTTCAAAAATGACAAACTATTCGGACGGAAAGATGCAATTTCCTGGACATTGAATGTTCGAAAAATTGCTGGAAGGAATGGATCATCTGGAATACTTTAAGGAACCGAAGTTATAAAAAATCTCATAATAGTTTGACAAGTTCGGAAGTTCATCCAAGAACCAACAGAGAAACAATTCTCAGGTGAATAAATTTTTAATTCAAAGACCAAAAGTTGTTTACAAAATGACAAACAATTTTGGACCAAATTATGCGAATGTTCTGAAAATTGCTCGATAAAATGGATCGTCTCGAACGCTTTAAGGGACCGATGTTATAGAAGAACTCGTAAAAGTTTGACAAGTTTGGAAATTCAGCCAAGAACCAAGGGAGAAACAATTCTCACGTAAATA
The DNA here is from genome assembly GCA_039519145.1 of Kokia cookei. NCBI lineage: Eukaryota > Viridiplantae > Streptophyta > Magnoliopsida > Malvales > Malvaceae > Kokia > Kokia cookei. The sequence continues at coordinate 29,301,969 of CM076909.1, forward strand.
ACTTTTTAAATCGAAGACCAAAAGTTTTTTACAAAATGACTAACTATTTGGACACAATGATGCGATTTCTCGAGAATGGACTGTTCAGGAAATTACTCGAAGGAATGGACCGTCTTGTATACTTTAAGGAACCAAAGTTATTTAAGAACTCGTAAAAGTTTGACAAGTTCAGATGTTCGTCCAAGAACGAGGAGAGAGACAATTCTCACGTAAATAAGTTTTAAATTCAAAGACCAAAAGTTGTTTACAAAATGACAAACTATTTGGACAAGATTATGCTAATGTTCTGGAAATTGCATGAAGGAATGGATCCTCTTGAATACTTTAAGAAATCGATGTTATGAAAGAAATCGTAAATTTTTGACAAGGTCGGAAGCTCGGCCGAGAACCAATAGACAAATAAATCTCACATGAATAAGTTTTTAAATCGAAGACCAAAAGTTTTTTACAAAATGACAAACTATTTGGATGAAAAGATGCTATTTCCCGAGCATAGAATGTTCGAAAAATTGCTCGAAGGAATGGATCGTCATGATACTTTAAGGTATCGAAGTTATAAAAGAACTTGTAAAAGTTTGACAAGTTCGGAAGTTTATCCAAGAACCAATAGACAAACAATTCTCACGTAAATAAGTTTTTAATTGAAAGACCAAAAGTTGTTTATAAATATCATAAACTATTTAGACCATATGATGCGATTCCCCGAGCGTGGAAAGTTTGGAAAATTGCTTGAAGGAATGGATCACCTTGAATACTTTAAGGAATCGAAGTTATTCAAGAACTCGTACAGGTTTGGAAGTTTGTCCAAAAACCAAGAGAGAATCAATTCTCATGTTAATAAGCTGTTAATTCAAAGACCGAAAGTTATTTACAAAATGAAAAACTATTCGAACGAAAAGATGCGATTTCCTGGAATTTGAATGTTCGGAAAATTGCTGGAAGGAAAAGATCATCTGGAATACTTTAAGGAACCGAAGTTATAAAAAATCTCATAATAGTTTGACAAGTTCGGAAGTTCATCCAAGAACCAACAGAGAAACAATTCTCAGGTGAATAAATTTTTAATTCAAAGACCAAAAGTTGTTTACAAAATGACAAACAATTTTGGACCAAATTATGCGAATGTTCTGAAAATTGCTCGATAAAATGGATCGTCTCGAATGCTTTAAGGGACCGATGTTATAGAAGAACTCGTAAAAGTTTGACAAGTTTGGAAATTCAGCCAAGAACCAAGGGAGAAACAATTCTCACGTAAATAACTTTTTAAATCGAAGACCAAAAGTTTTTTACAAAATGACTAACTATTTGGACACAATGATGCGATTTCTCGAGAACGGAATGTTCGGGAAATTACTCGAAGGAATGGACCGTCTTGAATACTTTAAGGAACCAAAGTTATTTAAGAACCCGTAAAAGATTGACATGTTCGAAAGTTCGTCCTAGAACCAGGAGAGAAACAATTCTCACGTAAATAAGTTTTAAATTCAAAGACCAAAAGTTGTTTACAAAATGAAAAACTATTTGGACCAGATTATGCTAATGTTCTGAAAATTGCATGAAGGAATGCATCCTCTTGAATACTTTAAGAAATCGATGTTATAAAAGAAACCGTAAATGTTTGACAAGTTCGGAAGCTCGGCCGAGAACCAATAGACAAATAAATCTCACATGAATAAGTTTTTAAATCGAAGACCAAAAGTTTTTTACAAAATGACAAACTATTTGGACGAAAAGATGCGATTTCCCGAGCATAGAATGTTCGAAAAATTGCTCGAAGGAATGGATCGTCATGATACTTTAAGGTATCGAAGTTATAAAAGAACTTGTAAAAGTTTGACAAGTTCGGAAGTTTATCCAAGAACCAATAGACAAACAATTCTCACGTAAATAAGTTTTTAATTGAAAGACCAAAAGTTGTTTACAAATATCATAAACTATTTAGACCATATGATGCTATTCCCCGAGCATGGAATGTTTGGAAAGTTGTTTGGAATCGAAGTTATTCAAGAACTCGTATAAAATGAAAAACTATTTGTACCAGATTATGCTAATGTTCTGAAAATTGCATGAAGGAATGGATCCTCTTGAATACTTTAAGAAATTGATGTTATAAAATAAATCGTAAATGTTTGACAAGTTCGGAAGCTCGGCCGAGAACCAATAGACAAATAAATCTCACACGAATAAGTTTTTAAATCGAAGACCAAAAGTTTTTTACAAAATTACAAACTATTTGGACGAAAAGATGCGATTTCCCGAGCATAGAATGTTCGAAAAATTGCTCGAAGGAATGGATCGTCATGATACTTTAAGGTATCGAAGTTATAAAAGAACTTGTAAAAGTTTGACAAGTTCGAAAGTTTATCCAAGAACCAATAGACAAACAATTCTCACGTGAATAAGTTTTTAATTGAAAGACCAAAAGTTGTTTACAAATATCATAAACTATTTAGACCATATGATGCGATTCCCCGAGCATGGAATGTTTGGAAAATTGCTTGAAGGAATGGATCACCTTGAATACTTTAAGGAATCAAAGTTAATCAAGAACTCGTACAGGTTTGGAAGTTTGTCCAAAAACCAAGAGAGAATCAATTCTCATGTTAATAAGCTATTAATTCAAAGACCGAAAGTTATTTACAAAATGAAAAACTATTCGAATGAAAAGATGCGATTTCCTGGACATTGATTGTTTGGAAAATTGCTGGAAGGAACGGATCATCTGGAATAATTTAAGGAACCGAAGTTATAAAAAATCTCATAATAGTTTGACAAGTTCGGAAGTTCATCCAAGAACCAACAGAGAAACAATTCGCCTGTGAATAAATTTTTAATTCAAAGACCAAAAGTTGTTTACAAAATGACAAGCTATTTTGGACCAAATTATGCTAATGTTCTGAAAATTGCTCGATAAAATGGATCGTCTCGAATGCTTTAAGGGACCGATGTTATAGAAGAACTCGTAAAAGTTTGACAAGTTTGGAAATTCAGCCAAGAACCAAGGGAGAAACAATTCTCACGTAAATAACTTTTGAAATCAAAGACCAAAAGTTTTTTTACAAAACGACTAACTATTTGGACACAATGATGCGATTTCTCGAGAACGGAATGTTCAGGAAATTACTCGAAGGAATGGACCGTCTTGAATACTTTAAGGAACCAAAGTTATTTAAGAACCCGTAAAAGTTTGACAAGTTCGGATGTTCGTCCTAGAACCAGGAGAGAAACAATTCTCACGTAAATAAGTTTTAAACTCAAAGACCAAAAATTGTTTACAAAATGACAAGCTATTTGGACCAGATTATGCTAATGTTCTGAAAATTGCATGAAGGAATGGATCCTCTTGAATACTTTAAGAAATCGATGTTATAAAAGAAATCGTAAATGTTTGACAAGTTCGGAAGCTCGGCCGAGATCCAATAGACAAATAAATCTCACATGAATAAGTTTTTAAATCGAAGACCAAAAGTTTTTTACAAAATTACAAATTATTTGGACGAAAAGATGCGATTTCCCGAGCATAGAATGTTCAAAAAATTGCTCGAAGGAATGGATCGTCATTATACTTTAAGGTATCGAAGTTATAAAAGAACTTGTAAAAGTTTGACAAGTTCGGAAGTTCATCCAATAACCAATAGACAAACAATTCTCACGTAAATAAGTTTTTAATTGAAAGACCAAAAGTTGTTTACAAATATCAAAAAACTTTTTAGACCAAATGATGCGATTCCTCGAGCATGGAATGTTTGGAAAATTGCTTGAAGGAATGGATCACCTTGAATACTTTAAGGAACTGAAGTTATTCAAGAACTCGTATAAGTTTTTAATTCAAAGACTGAAAGTTATTTACCAAATGACAAACTATTCGGACGAAAAGATGCGATTTCCTGGACATTGAATGTTCGGAAAATTGCTGGAATGAACGGATCATTTGGAATACTTTAAGGAACCGAAGTTATAAAAAATCTCATAATAGTTTGACAAGTTCGGATGTTCATCCAAGAACCAACAGAGAAACAATTCTCAGGTGAATAAGTTTTTAATTCAAAGACCAAAAATTGTTTACAAAATGACAAACTGTTTTGGACCAAATTATTCGAATGTTCTGAAAATTGCTCGATAAAATGGATCGTCTCGAATGCTTTAAGGGACCGATGTTATAGAAGAACTCGTAAAAGTTTGACAAGTTTGGAAATTCAGCCAAGAACCAAGGGAGGAACAATTCTCACGTAAATAACTTTTTAAATCGAAGACCAAAAGTTTTTTACAAAACGATTAACTATTTGGACACAATGATGCGATTTCTCGAGAATGGAATGTTCCGGAAATTACTCGAAGGAATGGACCGTCTTGTATACTTTAAGGAACCAAAGTTATTTAAGAACTCGTAAAAGTTTGACAAGTTCAGATGTTCGTCCAAGAACCAGGAGAGAGACAATTCTCACGTAAATAAGTTTTAAATTCAAAGACCAAAAGTTGTTTACAAAATGAAAAACTATTTGGACCAGATTATGCTAATGTTCTGAAAATTGCATGAAGGAATGGATCCTCTTGAATACTTTAAGAAATCGATGTTATAAAAGAAATCGTAAATGTTTGACAAGTTCGGAAGCTCGTCCGAGAACCAATTGACAAAAAAATCTCACATGAATAAGTTTTTAAATCGAAGACCAAATGTTTTTTACAAAATGACAAACTATTTGGACGAAAAGATGCGATTTCCCGAGCATAGAATGTTCGAAAAATTGCTCGAAGGAATGGTTCGTCATGATACTTTAAGGTATCGAAGTTATAAAAGAACTCGAAAAAGTTTGACAAGTTCGGAAGTTCATCCAAGAACCAATAGACAAACAATTCTCACGTAAATAAGTTTTTAATTGAAAGACCAAAAGTTGTTTACAAATATCATAAACTATTTAGACCATATGATGCGATTCCCCGAGCATGGAATGTTTGGAAAATTGCTTTAAGGAATGGATCACCTTGAATACTTTAAGGAACCGAAGTTATTCAAGAACTCGTACAGGTTTGGAAGTTTGTCCAAAAACCAAGAGAGAATCAATTCTCATGTTAATAAGTTTTTAATTCAAAGACCGAAAGTTATTTACAAAATGACAAACTATTCGGACGAAAAGATGCGATTTCCTGGACATTGAATGTTCGAAAAATTGCTGCAAGGAACGGATCATCTGGAATACTTTAAGGAACCGAAGTTATAAAAAATCTCATAATAGTTTGACAAGTTCGGAAGTTCATCCAAGAACCAATAGAGAAACAATTCTCAGGTGAATAAGTTTTTAATTCAAAGACCAAAAGTTGTTTACAAAATGACAAACAATTTTGGACCAAATTATGCGAATGTTCTGAAAATTGCTCGATAAAATGGATCGTCTCGAATGCTTTAAGGGACCAATGTTATAGAAGAACTCGTAAAAGTTTGACAAGTTTGGAAATTCAGCCAAGAACCAAGGGAGGAACAATTCTCACGTAAATAACTTTTGAAATCAAAGACCAAAAGTTTTTTACAAAACGACTAACTATTTGGACACAATGATGCGATTTCTCGAGAATGGAATGTTCGGGAAATTACTCGAAGGAATGGACCGTCTTGAATACTTTAAGGAACCAAAGTTATTTAAGAACCCGTAAAAGTTTGACAAGTTCGAAAGTTCGTCCTAGAACCAGGAGAGAAACAATTCTCACGTAAATAAGTTTTAAATTCAAAGACCAAAAGTTGTTTACAAAATGACAAACAATTTTGGACCAAATTATGCGAATGTTCTGAAAATTGCTCGATAAAATGGATCGTCTCGAATGCTTTAAGGGACCGATGTTATAGAAGAACTCGTAAAAGTTTGACAAGTTTGGAAATTCAGCCAAGAACCAAGGCGGGAACAATTCTCACGTAAATAACTTTTGAAATCAAAGACCAAAAGTTTTTTACAAAACGACTAACTATTTGGACACAATGATGCGATTTCTCGAGAATGGAATGTTCGGGAAATTACTCGAAGGAATGGACCGTCTTGAATACTTTAAGGAACCAAAGTTATTTAAGAACCCGTAAAAGTTTGACAAGTTCGAAAGTTCGTCCTAGAACCAGGAGAGAAACAATTCTCACGTAAATAAGTTTTAAATTCAAAGACCAAAAGTTGTTTACAAAATGAAAAACTATTTGGACCAGATTATGCTAATGTTCTGAAAATTGCATGAAGGAATGGATCCTCTTGAATACTTTAAGAAATCGATGTTATAAAAGAAATCGTAAATGTTTGACAAGTTCGGAAGCTCGGCCGAGAACCAATAGACTAATAAATCTCACATGAATAAGTTTTTAAATCGAAGACCAAAAGTTTTTTAAAAAATGACAAACTATTTGGACGAAAAGATGAGATTTCCCGAGCATAGAATGTTCAAAAAATTGCTCGAAGGAATGGATCGTCATGATACTTTAAGGTATCAAAGTTATAAAAGAACTCGAAAAAGTTAGACAAGTTCGAAAGTTCATCCAAGAACCAATAGACAAACAATTCTCACGTAAATAAGTTTTTAATTGAAAGACCAAAAGTTGTTTACAAATATCATAAACTATTTAGACCATATGATGCGATTCCCCGAGCATGGAATGTTTGGAAAATTGCTTGAAGGAATGAATCACCTTGAATACTTTACGGAACCGAAGTTATTCAAGAACTCGTACAGGTTTGGAAGTTTGTCCAAAAACCAAGAGAGAATCAATTCTCATGTTAATAAGTTTTTAATTCAAAGACCGAATATTATTTACAAAATGACAAACTACTCGGACGAAAAGATGCGATTTCCTGGACAAAAGTTGTTTACAAAACGACTAACTATTTGGATTTCTCGAGAATGGAATGTTCGGGAAATTACTCGAATGAATGGACCGTCTTGAATACTTTAAGGAAGCAAAGTTATTTAAGAACCCGTAAAAGTTTGACAAGTTTGGAAGTTCGTCCTAGAACCAGAAGAGAAACCATTCTCACGTAAATAAGTTTTAAATTCAAAGACCAAAAGTTGTTTACAAAATGAAAAATATTTGGTCCAGATTATGCTAATGTTCTGAAAATTGCATGAAGGAATGGATCCTCTTGAATACTTTAAGAAATCGATGTTGTAATAGAAATCGTAAATGTTTGACAAGTTCGGAAGCTCGGCCGAGAACCAATAGACAAATAAATCTCACATGAATAAGTTTTTAAATCAAAGACCAAAAGTTTTTTACAAAATGACAAACTATTTGGACGAAAAGATGCGATTTCCCGAGCATAGAATGTTCGAGAAATTGCTCGAAGGAATGGATCGTCATGATACTTTAAGGTATCAAAGTTATAAAAGAACTCGAAAAAGTTTGACAAGTTCGAAAGTTCATCCAAGAACCAATAGACAAACAATTCTCACGTAAATAAGTTTTTAATTGAAAGACCAAAAGTTGTTTACAAATATCATAAACTATTTAGACCATATGATGCGATTCCCCGAGCATGGAATGTTTGGAAAATTGCTTGAAGGAATGGATCACAATGAATACTTTAAGGAACCGAAGCTATTCAAGAACTCGTACAGGTTTGGAAGTTTGTCCAAAAACCAAGAGAGAACAATCTCATGTTAATAAGTTTTTAATTCAAAGACCGAAAGTTATTTACAAAATGACAAACTATTCGGACGAAAAGATGCGATTTCCTAGACATTGAATGTTCGAAAAATTGCTGGAAGGAACGGATCATCTGGAATACTTTAAGGAACCGAAGTTATAAAAAATCTCATAATAGTTTGACAAGTTCGGAAGTTCATCCAAAGAACCAAGAGAGACAATTCTCACTGTAAATAAGTTTTTAATTCAAAGACCGAAAGTTGTTTACAAAATGACAAACTATTTGGACAAAATGATGCGATTTCCTCGACAATGGAATGTTCGGGAAATTACTCGAAGGAATGGACCGTCTTGAATACTTTAAGGAACCAAAGTTATTTAACAACCCGTAAAAGTTTGACAAGTTTGGAAATTCAGCCAAGAACCAAGGGAGAAACAATTCTCACGTAAATAACTTTTTAAATCGAAGACCAAAAGTTTTTTTACAAAACGACTAACTATTTGGACACAATGATGCGATTTCTCAAGAATGGAATGTTCGGGAAATTACCCGAAGGAACGGATCATCTGGAATACTTTAAGGAACCGAAGTTATAAAAAATCTCATAATAGTTTGACAAGTTCGGAAGTTCATCCAAGAACCAACAGAGAGACAATTCTCACGTAAATAAGTTTTAAATTCAAAGACCGAAAGTTGTTTACAAAATGAAAAACTATTTGGACCAGATTATGCTAATGTTCTGAAAATTGCATGAAGGAATGGATCCCCTTGAATACTTTAAGAAATCGATGTTATAAAAGAAATCGTAAATGTTTGACAAGTTCGGAAGCTCGACCGAGAACCAATAGACAAATAAATCTCACATGAATAAGTTTTTAAATCGAAGACCAAAAGTTTTTTACACAATGAAAAACTATTTGGACGAAAAGATGCGATTTCCCGAGCATAGAATGTTCGAAAAATTACTCGAAGGAATGGATCGTCATGATACTTTAAGGTATCGAAGTTATAAAAGAACTGGTAAAAGTTTGACAAGTTTGGAAGTTCATCCAAGAACCAATAGACAAACAATTCTCACGTAAATAAGTTTTTAATTGAAAGACCAAAAGTTGTTTACAAATATCATAAACTATTTAGACCATATGATGCGATTCCCCTAGCATGGAATGTTTGGAAAATTGCTTGAAGGAATGGATCACCTTGAATACTTTAAGGAACCGAAGTTATTCAAGAACTCGTACAGGTTTGGAAGTTTGTCCAAAAACCAAGAGAGAATCAATTCTCATGTTAATAAGTTGTTAATTCAAAGACCGAAAGTTATTTACAAAATGAAAAACTATTCGGACGAAAAGATGCGATTTCCTGGACATTGAATGTTCGAAAAATTGCTGGAAGGAACGGATCATCTGGAATACTTTAAGGAACCGAAGTTATAAAAAATCTCATAATAGTTTGACAAGTTCGGAAGTTCATCCAAGAACCAACAGAGAAACAATTCTCAGGTGAATAAGTTTTTAATTCAAAGACCAAAAGTTGTTTACAAAATGACAAACTATTTTGGACCAAATTATGCGAATGTTCTGAAAATTGCTCGATAAAATGGATCGTCTCGAATGCTTTAAGGGACCGATGTTATAGAAGAACTCGTAAAAGTTTGACAAGTTTGGAAATTCAGCCAAGAACCAAGGGAGAAACAATTCTCACGTAAATAACTTTTCAAATCGAAGACCAAAAGTTTTTTACAAAACGACTAACTATTTGGACACAATGATGCGATTTCTCGAGAATGTAATGTTCGGGAAATTACTCGAAGGAGTGGACCGTCTTGAATACTTTAAGGAACCAAAGTTATTTAAGAACCCGTAAAAGTTTGACAAGTTCGAAAGTTCGTCCAAGAACCAAAAGAGAAACAATTCTCACGTAAATAAGTCTTAAATTCAAAGACCAAAAGTTGTTTACAAAATGACAAACTATTTCGACCAGATTATACTAATGTTCTGAAAATTGCATGAAGGAACAGATCCGCTTGAATACTTTAAGAAATCGATGTTATAAAAGAAATCGTAAAAGTTTGACAAGTTCGGAAGCTCGGCCGAGAATTAATAGACAAATAAATCTCACAAGAATAAGTTTTTAAATCGAAGACCAAAAGTTTTTTACAAAACGACAAACTATTTAGATGAAAAGATGCGATTTCCCGATCATAGAATGTTCGAAAAATTGCTCGAAGGAATGGATAGTCATGATACTTTAAGGTATCGAAGTTATAAAAGAACTCGAAAAAGTTTGACAAGTTCGGAAGTTCATCCAAGAACCAATAGACAAACAATTCTCACGTAAATAAGTTTTTAATTGAAAGACCAAAAGTTGTTTACAAATATCATAAACTATTTAGACCATATGATGCGATTCCCCGAGCATGGAATGTTTGGAAAATTGCATGATGGAATGGATCACCTTGAATACTTTAAGGAAGCGAAGTTATTCAAGAACTCGTACAGGTTTGGAAGTTTGTCCAAAAACCAAGAGAGAATCAATTCTCATGTAAATAAGTTTTTAATTCAAAGACCAAAAAAGTTATTTACAAAATGACAAACTATTCGGACGAAAAAATGCGATTTCCTGGACATTGAATGTTCGAAAAATTGCTGGAAAGAACGGATCATCTGGAACACTTTAAGGAACCGAAGTTATAAAAAATCTCATAATAGTTTGACAAGTTCGGAAGTTCATCCAAGAACCAACAGAGAAACAATTCTCAGGTGAATTAGTTTTTAATTTAAAGACCCAAAGTAGTTTACAAAATGACAAACAATTTTGGACCAAATTATGCGAATGTTCTGAAAATTGCTCGATAAAATGGATCGTCTCGAATGCTTTAAGGGACCGATGTTATAGAAGAACTCGTAAAAGTTTGACAAGTTTGGAAATTCAGCCAAGAACCAAGGGAGGAACAATTCTCACGTAAATAACTTTTTAAATCGAAGACCAAAAGTTTTTTACAAAACGACTAACTATTTTGACACAATGATGCGATTTCTCGAGAATGGAATGTTTGGGAAATTACTCGAAGGAATGGACCGTCTTGAATACTTTAAGGAACCAAAGTTATTTAAGAACTCGTAAAAGTTTGACAGGTTCTGATGTTCGTCCAAGATCCAGGAGAGACACAATTCTCACGTAAATAAGTTTTAAATTCAAAGACCGAAAGTTGTTTACAAAATGAAAAACTATTTGGACCAGATTATGCTAATGTTCTGAAAATTGCATGAAGGAATGGATCCCCTTGAATACTTTAAGAAATCGATGTTATAAAAGAAATCGTAAATGTTTGACAAGTTCGGAAGCTCGACCGAGAACCAATAGACAAATAAATCTCACATGAATAAGTTTTTAAATCGAAGACCAAAAGTTTTTTACAAAATGAAAAACTATTTGGACGAAAAGATGCGTTTTCCCGAGCATAGAATGTTCGAAAAATTACTCAAAGGAATGGATCGTCATGATACTTTAAGGTATCGAAGTTATAAAAGGACTCGAAAAAGTTTGACAAGTTTGGAAGTTCATCCAAGAACCAATAGACAAACAATTCTCACGTAAATAAGTTTTTAATTGAAAGACCAAAAGTTGTTTACAAATATCATAAACTATTTAGACCATATGATGCGATTCCCCGAGCATGGAATGTTTGGAAAATTGCTTGAAGGAACGGATCACCTTGAATACTTTAAGGAACCGAAGTTATTCAAGAACTCGTACAGGTTTGGAAGTTTGTCCAAAAACCAAGAGAGAATCAATTCTCATGTTAATAAGTTGTTAATTCAAAGACCGAAAGTTATATACAAAATGAAAAACTATTCGGACGAAAAGATGCGATTTCCTGGACATTGAATGTTCGGAAAATGGCTTGAAGGAACGGATCATCTGGAATACTTTAAGGAACCGAAGTTATAAAAAATCTCATAATAGTTTGACAAGTTCGGAAGTTCATCCAAGAACCAACAGAGAAACAATTCTCAGGTGAATTAGTTTTTAATTTAAAGACCCAAAATTGTTTACAAAATGACAAACTATTTTGGACCAAATTATGCGAATGTTCTGAAAATTGCTCGATAAAATGGATCGTCTCGAATGCTTTAAGGGACCGATGTTATAGAAGAACTCGTAAAAGTTTGACAAGTTTGGAAATTCAGCCAAGAACCAAGGGAGAAACAATTCTCACGTAAATAACTTTTTAAATCGAAGACCAAAATTTTTTTACAAAACGACTAACTATTTGGACACAATGATGCGATTTCTCGAGAACGGAATGTTCGGGAAATTACTCGAAGGAATGGACCGTCTTGAATACTTTAAGGAACCAAAGTTATTTAAGAACCCGTAAAAGATTGACATGTTCGAAAGTTCGTCCTAGAACCAGGAGAGAAACAATTCTCACGTAAATAAGTTTTAATTTCAAAGACCAAAAGTTGTTTACAAAATGAAAAACTATTTGGACCAGATTATGCTAATGTTCTGAAAATTGCATGAAGGAATGCATCCTCTTGAATACTTTAAGAAATCGATGTTATAAAAGAAACCGTAAATGTTTGACAAGTTCGGAAGCTCGGCCGAGAACCAATAGACAAATAAATCTCACATGAATAAGTTTTTAAATCGAAGACCAAAAGTTTTTTACAAAATGACAAACTATTTGGACGAAAAGATGCAATTTCCCGAGCATAGAATGTTCGAAAAATTGCTCGAAGGAATGGATCGTCATGATACTTTAAGGTATCGAAGTTATAAAAGAACTTGTAAAAGTTTGACAAGTTCGGAAATTTATCCAAGAACCAATAGACAAACAATTCTCACGTAAATAAGTTTTTAATTGAAAGACCAAAAGTTGTTTACAAATATCATAAACTATTTAGACCATATGATGCTATTCCCCGAGCATGGAATGTTTGGAAAGTTGTTTGGAATCGAAGTTATTCAAGAACTCGTATAAAATGAAAAACTATTTGGACCAGATTATGCTAATGTTCTGAAAATTGCATGAAGGAATGGATCCTCTTGAATACTTTAAGAAATCGATGTTATAAAATAAATCGTAAATGTTTGACAAGTTCGGAAGCTCGGCCGAGAACCAATAGACAAATAAATCTCACACGAATAAGTTTTTAAATCGAAGACCAAAAGTTTTTTACAAAATTACAAACTATTTGGACGAAAAGATGCGATTTCCCGAGCATAGAATGTTCGAAAAATTGCTCGAAGGAATGGATCGTCATGATACTTTAAGGTATCGAAGTTATAAAAGAACTTGTAAAAGTTTGACAAGTTCGAAAGTTTATCCAAGAACCAATAGACAAACAATTCTCACGTGAATAAGTTTTTAATTGAAAGACCAAAAGTTGTTTACAAATATCATAAACTATTTAGACCATATGATGCGATTCCCCGAGCATGGAATGTTTGGAAAATTGCTTGAAGGAATGGATCACCTTGAATACTTTAAGGAATCGAAGTTAATCAAGAACTCGTACAGGTTTGGAAGTTTGTCCAGAAACCAAGAGAGAATCAATTCTCATGTTAAAAAGCTGTTAATTCAAAGACCGAAAGTTATTTACAAAATGAAAAACTATTCGAATGAAAAGATGCGATTTCCTGGACATTGAATGTTTGGAAAATTGCTGGAAGGAACGGATCATCTGGAATAATTTAAGGAACCGAAGTTATAAAAAATCTCATAATAGTTTGACAAGTTCGGAAGTTCATCCAAGAACCAACAGAGAAACAATTCGCCGGTGAATAAATTTTTAATTCAAAGACCAAAAGTTGTTTACAAAATGACAAACAATTTTGGACCAAATTATGCGAATGTTCTGAAAATTGCTCGATAAAATGGATCGTCTCGAATGCTTTAAGGGACCGATGTTATAGAAGAACTCGTAAAAGTTTGACAAGTTTGGAAATTCAGCCAAGAACCAAGGGAGAAACAATTCTCACGTAAATAACTTTTGAAATCAAAGACCAAAAGTTTTTTTACAAAACGACTAACTATTTGGACACAATGATGCGATTTCTCGAGAACGGAATGTTCGGGAAATTACTCGAAGGAATGGACCGTCTTGAATACTTTAAGGAACCAAAGTTATTTAAGAACCCGTAAAAGTTTGACAAGTTCGGATGTTCGTCCTAGAACCAGGAGAGAAACAATTCTCACGTAAATAAGTTTTAAACTCAAAGACCAAAAATTGTTTACAAAATGACAAGCTATTTGGACCAGATTATGCTAATGTTCTGAAAATTGCATGAAGGAATGGATCCTCTTGAATACTTTAAGAAATCGATGTTATAAAAGAAATCGTAAATGTTTGACAAGTTCGGAAGCTCGGCCGAGATCCAATAGACAAATAAATCTCACATGAATAAGTTTTTAAATCGAAGACCAAAAGTTTTTTACAAAATTACAAAATATTTGGATGAAAAGATGCGATTTCCCGAGCATAGAATGTTCGAAAAATTGCTCGAAGGAATGGATCGTCATGATACTTTAAGGTATCGAAGTTATAAAAGAACTTGTAAAAGTTTGACAAGTTCGGAAGTTCATCCAACAACCAATAGACAAACAATTCTCACGTAAATAAGTTTTTAATTGAAAGACCAAAAGTTGTTTACAAATATCATAAACTTTTTAGACCAAATGATGCGATTCCTTGAGCATGGAATGTTTGGAAAATTGCTTGAAGGAATGGATCACCTTGAATACTTTAAGGAACTGAAGTTATTCAAGAACTCGTATAAGTTTTTAATTCAAAGACTGAAAGTTATTTACCAAATGACAAACTATTCGGACGAAAAGATGCGATTTCCTGGACATTGAATGTTCGGAAAATTGCTGGAAGGAACGGATCATTTGGAATACTTTAAGGAACCGAAGTTATAAAAAATCTCATAATAGTTTGACAAGTTCGGATGTTCATCCAAGAACCAACAGAGAAACAATTCTCAGGTGAATAAGTTTTTAATTCAAAGACCAAAAATTGTTTACAAAATGACAAACTGTTTTGGACCAAATTATTCGAATGTTCTGAAAATTGCTCGATAAAATGGATCGTCTCGAATGCTTTAAGGGACCGATGTTATAGAAGAACTCGTAAAAGTTTGACAAGTTTGGAAATTCAGCCAAGAACCAAGGGAGGAACAATTCTCACGTAAATAACTTTTTAAATCGAAGACCAAAAGTTTTTTACAAAACGATTAACTATTTGGACACAATGATGCGATTTCTCGAGAATGGAATGTTCCGGAAATTACTCGAAGGAATGGACCGTCTTGTATACTTTAAGGAACCAAAGTTATTTAAGAACTCGTAAAAGTTTGACAAGTTCAGATGTTCGTCCAAGAACCAGGAGAGAGACAATTCTCACGTAAATAAGTTTTAAATTCAAAGACCAAAAGTTGTTTACAAAATGAAAAACTATTTGGACCAGATTATGCTAATGTTCTGAAAATTGCATGAAGGAATGGATCCTCTTGAATACTTTAAGAAATCGATGTTATAAAAGAAATCGTAAATGTTTGACAAGTTCGGAAGCTCGTCCGAGAACCAATTGACAAAAAAATCTCACATGAATAAGTTTTTAAATCGAAGACCAAATGTTTTTTACAAAATGACAAACTATTTGGACGAAAAGATGCGATTTCCCGAGCATAGAATGTTCGAAAAATTGCTCGAAGGAATGGTTCGTCATGATACTTTAAGGTATCGAAGTTATAAAAGAACTCGAAAAAGTTTGACAAGTTCGGAAGTTCATCCAAGAACCAATAGACAAACAATTCTCACGTAAATAAGTTTTTAATTGAAAGACCAAAAGTTGTTTACAAATATCATAAACTATTTAGACCATATGATGCGATTCCCCGAGCATGGAATGTTTGGAAAATTGCTTTAAGGAATGGATCACCTTGAATACTTTAAGGAACCGAAGTTATTCAAGAACTCGTACAGGTTTGGAAGTTTGTCCAAAAACCAAGAGAGAATCAATTCTCATGTTAATAAGTTTTTAATTCAAAGACCGAAAGTTATTTACAAAATGACAAACTATTCGGACGAAAAGATGCGATTTCCTGGACATTGAATGTTCGAAAAATTGCTGCAAGGAACGGATCATCTGGAATACTTTAAGGAACCGAAGTTATAAAAAATCTCATAATAGTTTGACAAGTTCGGAAGTTCATCCAAGAACCAACAGAGAAACAATTCTCAGGTGAATAAGTTTTTAATTCAAAGACCAAAAGTTGTTTACAAAATGACAAACAATTTTGGACCAAATTATGCGAATGTTCTGAAAATTGCTCGATAAAATGGATCGTCTCGAATGCTTTAAGGGACCAATGTTATAGAAGAACTCGTAAAAGTTTGACAAGTTTGGAAATTCAGCCAAGAACCAAGGGAGGAACAATTCTCACGTAAATAACTTTTGAAATCAAAGACCAAAAGTTTTTTACAAAACGACTAACTATTTGGACACAATGATGCGATTTCTCGAGAATGGAATGTTCGGGAAATTACTCGAAGGAATGGACCGTCTTGAATACTTTAAGGAACCAAAGTTATTTAAGAACCCGTAAAAGTTTGACAAGTTCGAAAGTTCGTCCTAGAACCAGGAGAGAAACAATTCTCACGTAAATAAGTTTTAAATTCAAAGACCAAAAGTTGTTTACAAAATGACAAACAATTTTGGACCAAATTATGCGAATGTTCTGAAAATTGCTCGATAAAATGGATCGTCTCGAATGCTTTAAGGGACCGATGTTATAGAAGAACTCGTAAAAGTTTGACAAGTTTGGAAATTCAGCCAAGAACCAAGGGGGGAACAATTCTCACGTAAATAACTTTTGAAATCAAAGACCAAAAGTTTTTTACAAAACGACTAACTATTTGGACACAATGATGCGATTTCTCGAGAATGGAATGTTCGGGAAATTACTCGAAGGAATGGACCGTCTTGAATACTTTAAGGAACCAAAGTTATTTAAGAACCCGTAAAAGTTTGACAAGTTCGAAAGTTCGTCCTAGAACCAGGAGAGAAACAATTCTCACGTAAATAAGTTTTAAATTCAAAGACCAAAAGTTGTTTACAAAATGAAAAACTATTTGGACCAGATTATGCTAATGTTCTGAAAATTGCATGAAGGAATGGATCCTCTTGAATACTTTAAGAAATCGATGTTATAAAAGAAATCGTAAATGTTTGACAAGTTCGGAAGCTCGGCCGAGAACCAATAGACTAATAAATCTCACATGAATAAGTTTTTAAATCGAAGACCAAAAGTTTTTTAAAAAATGACAAACTATTTGGACGAAAAGATGAGATTTCCCGAGCATAGAATGTTCAAAAAATTGCTCGAAGGAATGGATCGTCATGATACTTTAAGGTATCAAAGTTATAAAAGAACTCGAAAAAGTTAGACAAGTTCGAAAGTTCATCCAAGAACCAATAGACAAACAATTCTCACGTAAATAAGTTTTTAATTGAAAGACCAAAAGTTGTTTACAAATATCATAAACTATTTAGACCATATGATGCGATTCCCCGAGCATGGAATGTTTGGAAAATTGCTTGAAGGAATGAATCACCTTGAATACTTTACGGAACCGAAGTTATTCAAGAACTCGTACAGGTTTGGAAGTTTGTCCAAAAACCAAGAGAGAATCAATTCTCATGTTAATAAGTTTTTAATTCAAAGACCGAATATTATTTACAAAATGACAAACTACTCGGACGAAAAGATGCGATTTCCTGGACAAAAGTTGTTTACAAAACGACTAACTATTTGGATTTCTCGAGAATGGAATGTTCGGGAAATTACTCGAATGAATGGACCGTCTTGAATACTTTAAGGAACCAAAGTTATTTAAGAACCCGTAAAAGTTTGACAAGTTTGGAAGTTCGTCCTAGAACCAGAAGAGAAACCATTCTCACGTAAATAAGTTTTAAATTCAAAGACCAAAAGTTGTTTACAAAATGAAAAATATTTGGTCCAGATTATGCTAATGTTCTGAAAATTGCATGAAGGAATGGATCCTCTTGAATACTTTAAGAAATCGATGTTGTAATAGAAATTGTAAATGTTTGACAAGTTCGGAAGCTCGGCCGAGAACCAATAGACAAATAAATCTCACATGAATAAGTTTTTAAATCAAAGACCAAAAGTTTTTTACAAAATGACAAACTATTTGGACGAAAAGATGCGATTTCCCGAGCATAGAATGTTCGAGAAATTGCTCGAAGGAATGGATCGTCATGATACTTTAAGGTATCAAAGTTATAAAAGAACTCGAAAAAGTTTGACAAGTTCGAAAGTTCATCCAAGAACCAATAGACAAACAATTCTCACGTAAATAAGTTTTTAATTGAAAGACCAAAAGTTGTTTACAAATATCATAAACTATTTAGACCATATGATGCGATTCCCCGAGCATGGAATGTTTGGAAAATTGCTTGAAGGAATGGATCACAATGAATACTTTAAGGAACCGAAGCTCTTCAAGAACTCGTACAGGTTTGGAAGTTTGTCCAAAAACCAAGAGAGAATCAATTCTCATGTTAATAAGTTTTTAATTCAAAGACCGAAAGTTATTTACAAAATGACAAACTATTCGGACGAAAAGATGCGATTTCCTAGACATTGAATGTTCGAAAAATTGCTGGAAGGAACGGATCATCTGGAATACTTTAAGGAACCGAAGTTATAAAAAATCTCATAATAGTTTGACAAGTTCGGAAGTTCATCCAAGAACCAACAGAGAGACAATTCTCACGTAAATAAGTTTTAAATTCAAAGACCGAAAGTTGTTTACAAAATGAAAAACTATTTGGACCAGATTATGCTAATGTTCTGAAAATTGCATGAAGGAATGGATCCCCTTGAATACTTTAAGAAATCGATGTTATAAAAGAAATCGTAAATGTTTGACAAGTTCGGAAGCTCGACCGAGAACCAATAGACAAATAAATCTCACATGAATAAGTTTTTAAATCGAAGACCAAAAGTTTTTTACACAATGAAAAACTATTTGGACGAAAAGATGCGATTTCCCGAGCATAGAATGTTCGAAAAATTACTCGAAGGAATGGATCGTCATGATACTTTAAGGTATCGAAGTTATAAAAGAACTGGTAAAAGTTTGACAAGTTTGGAAGTTCATCCAAGAACCAATAGACAAACAATTCTCACGTAAATAAGTTTTTAATTGAAAGACCAAAAGTTGTTTACAAATATCATAAACTATTTAGACCATATGATGCGATTCCCCTAGCATGGAATGTTTGGAAAATTGCTTGAAGGAATGGATCACCTTGAATACTTTAAGGAACCGAAGTTATTCAAGAACTCGTACAGGTTTGGAAGTTTGTCCAAAAACCAAGAGAGAATCAATTCTCATGTTAATAAGTTGTTAATTCAAAGACCGAAAGTTATTTACAAAATGAAAAACTATTCGGACGAAAAGATGCGATTTCCTGGACATTGAATGTTCGGAAAATTGCTGGAAGGAACGGATCATCTGGAATACTTTAAGGAACCGAAGTTATAAAAAATCTCATAATAGTTTGACAAGTTCGGAAGTTCATCCAAGAACCAACAGAGAAACAATTCTCAGGTGAATAAGTTTTTAATTCAAAGACCAAAAGTTGTTTACAAAATGACAAACTATTTTGGACCAAATTATGCGAATGTTCTGAAAATTGCTCGATAAAATGGATCGTCTCGAATGCTTTAAGGGACCGATGTTATAGAAGAACTCGTAAAAGTTTGACAAGTTTGGAAATTCAGCCAAGAACCAAGGGAGAAACAATTCTCACGTAAATAACTTTTCAAATCGAAGACCAAAAGTTTTTTACAAAACGACTAACTATTTGGACACAATGATGCGATTTCTCGAGAATGTAATGTTCGGGAAATTACTCGAAGGAGTGGACCGTCTTGAATACTTTAAGGAACCAAAGTTATTTAAGAACCCGTAAAAGTTTGACAAGTTCGAAAGTTCGTCCAAGAACCAAAAGAGAAACAATTCTCACGTAAATAAGTCTTAAATTCAAAGACCAAAAGTTGTTTACAAAATGACAAACTATTTCGACCAGATTATACTAATGTTCTGAAAATTGCATGAAGGAACAGATCCGCTTGAATACTTTAAGAAATCGATGTTATAAAAGAAATCGTAAAAGTTTGACAAGTTCGGAAGCTCGGCCGAGAATTAATAGACAAATAAATCTCACAAGAATAAGTTTTTAAATCGAAGACCAAAAGTTTTTTACAAAACGACAAACTATTTAGATGAAAAGATGCGATTTCCCGATCATAGAATGTTCGAAAAATTGCTCGAAGGAATGGATAGTCATGATACTTTAAGGTATCGAAGTTATAAAAGAACTCGAAAAAGTTTGACAAGTTCGGAAGTTCATCCAAGAACCAATAGACAAACAATTCTCACGTAAATAAGTTTTTAATTGAAAGACCAAAAGTTGTTTACAAATATCATAAACTATTTAGACCATATGATGCGATTCCCCGAGCATGGAATGTTTGGAAAATTGCATGATGGAATGGATCACCTTGAATACTTTAAGGAAGCGAAGTTATTCAAGAACTCGTACAGGTTTGGAAGTTTGTCCAAAAACCAAGAGAGAATCAATTCTCATGTAAATAAGTTTTTAATTCAAAGACCAAAAAAGTTATTTACAAAATGACAAACTATTCGGACGAAAAACTGCGATTTCCTGGACATTGAATGTTCGAAAAATTGCTGGAAAGAACGGATCATCTGGAACACTTTAAGGAACCGAAGTTATAAAAAATCTCATAATAGTTTGACAAGTTCGGAAGTTCATCCAAGAACCAACAGAGAAACAATTCTCAGGTGAATTAGTTTTTAATTTAAAGACCCAAAGTTGTTTACAAAATGACAAACAATTTTGGACCAAATTATGCGAATGTTCTGAAAATTGCTCGATAAAATGGATCGTCTCGAATGCTTTAAGGGACCGATGTTATAGAAGAACTCGTAAAAGTTTGACAAGTTTGGAAATTCAGCCAAGAACCAAGGGAGGAACAATTCTCACGTAAATAACTTTTTAAATCGAAGACCAAAAGTTTTTTACAAAACGACTAACTATTTTGACACAATGATGCGATTTCTCGAGAATAGAATGTTTGGGAAATTACTCGAAGGAATGGACCGTCTTGAATACTTTAAGGAACCAAAGTTATTTAAGAACTCGTAAAAGTTTGACAGGTTCTGATGTTCGTCCAAGATCCAGGAGAGACACAATTCTCACGTAAATAAGTTTTAAATTCAAAGACCGAAAGTTGTTTACAAAATGAAAAACTATTTGGACCAGATTATGCTAATGTTCTGAAAATTGCATGAAGGAATGGATCCCCTTGAATACTTTAAGAAATCGATGTTATAAAAGAAATCGTAAATGTTTGACAAGTTCGGAAGCTCGACCGAGAACCAATAGACAAATAAATCTCACATGAATAAGTTTTTAAATCGAAGACCAAAAGTTTTTTACAAAATGAAAAACTATTTGGACGAAAAGATGCGTTTTCCCGAGCATAGAATGTTCGAAAAATTACTCGAAGGAATGGATCGTCATGATACTTTAAGGTATCGAAGTTATAAAAGAACTCGAAAAAGTTTGACAAGTTTGGAAGTTCATCCAAGAACCAATAGACAAACAATTCTCACGTAAATAAGTTTTTAATTGAAAGACCAAAAGTTGTTTACAAATATCATAAACTATTTAGACCATATGATGCGATTCCCCGAGCATGGAATGTTTGGAAAATTGCTTGAAGGAACGGATCACCTTGAATACTTTAAGGAACCGAAGTTATTCAAGAACTCGTACAGGTTTGGAAGTTTGTCCAAAAACCAAGAGAGAATCAATTCTCATGTTAATAAGTTGTTAATTCAAAGACCGAAAGTTATATACAAAATGAAAAACTATTCGGACGAAAAGATGCGATTTCCTGGACATTGAATGTTCGGAAAATGGCTGGAAGGAACGGATCATCTGGAATACTTTAAGGAACCGAAGTTATAAAAAATCTCATAATAGTTTGACAAGTTCGGAAGTTCATCCAAGAACCAACAGAGAAACAATTCTCAGGTGAATAAGTTTTTAATTTAAAGACCCAAAAGTTGTTTACAAAATGACAAACTATTTTGGACCAAATTATGCGAATGTTCTGAAAATTGCTCGATAAAATGGATCGTCTCGAATGCTTTAAGGGACCGATGTTATAGAAGAACTCGTAAAAGTTTGACAAGTTTGGAAATTCAGCCAAGAACCAAGGGAGAAACAATTCTCACGTAAATAACTTTTTAAATCGAAGACCAAAAGTTTTTTACAAAACGACTAACTATTTGGACACAATGATGCGATTTCTCGAGAATGGAATGTTCGGGAAATTACTCGAAGGAATGGACCGTCTTGAATACTTTAAGGAACCAAAGTTATTTAACAACCCGTAAAAGTTTGACAAGTTTGGAAATTCAGCCAAGAACCAAGGGAGAAACAATTCTCACGTAAATAACTTTTTAAATCGAAGACCAAAAGTTTTTTTACAAAACGACTAACTATTTGGACACAATGATGCGATTTCTCAAGAATGGAATGTTCGGGAAATTACCCGAAGGAACGGATCATCTGGACTACTTTAAGGAACCGTAGTTATAAAAAATCTCATAATAGTTTGACAAGTTCGGAAGTTCATCCAAGAACCAACAGAGAAACAATTCTCACGTAAATAAGTTTTAAATTCAAAGACCGAAAGTTGTTTATAAAATGAAAAACTATTTGGACCAGATTATGCTAATGTTCTGAAAATTGCATGAAGGAATGGATCCTCTTGAATACTTTAAGAAATCGATGTTATAAAAGAAATCGTAAAAGTTTGACAAGTTCGGAAGCTCGACCGAGAACCAATAGACAAATAAATCTCACATGAATAAGTTTTTAAATCGAAGACCAAAAGTTTTTCACAAAATGAAAAACTATTTGGACGAAAAGATGCGATTTCCCGAGCATAGAATGTTCGAAAAATTACTCGAAGGAATGGATCGTCATGATACTTTAAGGTATCGAAGTTATAAAAGAACTGGTAAAAGTTTGACAAGTTTGGAAGTTCATCCAAGAACCAATAGACAAACAATTCTCACGTAAATAAGTTTTTAATTGAAAGACCAAAAGTTGTTTACAAATATCATAAACTATTTAGACCATATGATGCGATTCCCCGAGCATGGAATGTTTGGAAAATTGCTTGAAGGAATGGATCACCTTGAATACTTTAAGGAACCGAAGTTATTCAAGAACTCGTACAGGTTTGGAAGTTTGTCCAAAACCAAGAGAGAATCAATTCTCATGTTAATAAGTTGTTAATTCAAAGACCGAGAGTTATTTACAAAATGAAAAACTATTCGGACGAAAAGATGCGATTTCCTGGACATTGAATGTTCGGAAAATTGCTGGAAGGAACGGATCATCTGGAATACTTTAAGGAACCGAAGTTATAAAAAATCTCATAATAGTTTGACAAGTTCGAAAGTTCATCCAAGAACCAACAGAGAAACAATTCTCAGGTGAATAAGTTTTTAATTCAAAGACCAAAAGTTGTTTACAAAATGACAAACTATTTTGGAACAAATTATGCGAATGTTCTGAAAATTGCTCGATAAAATGGATCGTCTCAAATGCTTTAATGGACCGATGTTATAGAAGAACTCGTAAAAGTTTGACAAGTTTGAAAATTCAGCCAAGAACCAAGGGAGGAACAATTCTCACGTAAATAACTTTTGAAATCATAGACCAAAAGTTTTTTACAAAATGACTAACTATTTGGACACAATGATGCGATTTCTTGAGAATGGAATGTTCGGGAAATTACTCGAAGGAATGGACCGTCTTAAATACTTTAAGGAACCAATGTTATTTAAGAACCCATAAAAGTTTGACAAGTTTGGAAGTTCGTCCTAGAACCAGGAGAGAAACAATTCTCACGTAAATAAGTTTTAAATTCAAAGACCAAAAGTTGTTTACAAAATGAAAAACTATTTGGACCAGATTATGCTAATGTTCTGAAAATTGCATGAAGGAATGGATCCTCTTGAATACTTTAAGAAATCGATGTTATAAAAGAAATCGTA
This sequence comes from Kokia cookei, assembly GCA_039519145.1. Classification (NCBI taxonomy): domain Eukaryota; kingdom Viridiplantae; phylum Streptophyta; class Magnoliopsida; order Malvales; family Malvaceae; genus Kokia; species Kokia cookei. The sequence goes on from CM076909.1 coordinate 29,325,792, forward strand.
AATGTTTGACAAGTTCGGAAGCTTGGTCAAGAACCAATAGACAAATAAATCTCAAATGAATAAGTTTTTAAATCGAAGACCGAGAGTTATTTACAAAATGAAAAACTATTCGGACGAAAAGATGCGATTTCCTGGACATTGAATGTTCGGAAAATTGCTGGAAGGAACGGATCATCTGGAATACTTTAAGGAACCGAAGTTATAAAAAATCTCATAATAGTTTGACAAGTTCGGAAGTTCATCCAAGAACCAACAGAGAAACAATTCTCAGGTGAATAAGTTTTTAATTCAAAGACCAAAAGTTGTTTACAAAATGACAAACTATTTTGGACCAAATTATGCGAATGTTCTGAAAATTGCTCGATAAAATGGATCGTCTCGAATGCTTTAAGGGACCGATGTTATAGAAGAACTCGTAAAAGTTTGACAAGTTTGGAAATTCAGCCAAGAACCAAGGGAGAAACAATTCTCACGTAAATAACTTTTTAAATCGAAGACCAAAAGTTTTTTACAAAATGACTAACTATTTGGACACAATGATGCGATTTCTCGAGAATGTAATGTTCGGGAAATTACCCGAAGGAACGGATCATCTGGACTACTTTAAGGAATCGAAGTTATAAAAAATCTCATAATAGTTTGACAAATTCGGAAGTTCATCCAAGAACCAACAGAGAAACAATTCTCACGTAAATAAGTTTTAAATTCAAAGACCGAAAGTTGTTTATAAAATGAAAAACTATTTGGACCAGATTATGCTAATGTTCTGAAAATTGCATGAAGGAATGGATCCTCTTGAATACTTTAAGAAATCGAAGTTATAAAAGAAATCGTAAAAGTTTGACAAGTTCGGAAGCTCGACCGAGAACCAATAGACAAATAAATCTCAAATGAATAAGTTTTTAAATCGAAGACCAAAAGTTTTTTACAAAATGACAAACTATTTGGACGAAAAGATGCGATTTCCCGAGCATAGAATGTTCGAAAAATTGCTCGAAGGAATGGATCGTCATGATACTTTAAGGTGTCAAAGTTATAAAAGAACTCGAAAAAGTTTGACAAGTTCAAAAGTTCATCCAAGAACCAATAGACAAACAATTCTCACGTAAATAAGTTTTTAATTGAAAGACCAAAAGTTGTTTACAAATATCATAAACTATTTAGACCATATGATGCGATTCCCCGAGCATGGAATGTTTGGAAAATTGCTTGAAGGAACGGATCACCTTGAATACTTTAAGGAACCGAAGCTATTCAAGAACTCGTACATGTTTGGAAGTTTGTCCAAAAACAAAGAGAGAATCAATTCTCATGTTAATAAATTTTTAATTCAAAGACCGAAAGTTATTTACAAAATGACAAACTATTCGGACGAAAAGATGCGATTTCCTAGACATTGAATGTTCGAAAAATTGCTGGAAGGAACGGATCATCTGGAATACTTTAAGGAACCGAAGTTATAAAAAATCTCATAATAGTTTGACAAGTTCGGAAGTTCATCCAAGAACCAATAGAGAAACAATTCTCACGTAAATAAGTTTTAAATTCAAAGACCGAAAGTTGTTTACAAAATGAAAAACTATTTGGACCAGATTATGCTAATGTTCTGAAAATTGCATGAAGGAATGGATCCTCTTGAATACTTTAAGAAATCGAAGTTATAAAAGAAATCGTAAAAGTTTGACAAGTTCGGAAGCTCGACCGAGAACCAATAGACAAATAAATCTCAAATGAATAAGTTTTTAAATCGAAGACCAAAAGTTTTTTACAAAATGACAAACTATTTGGACGAAAAGATGCGATTTCCCGAGCATAGAATGTTCGAAAAATTGCTCGAAGGAATGGATCGTCATGATACTTTAAGGTGTCAAAGTTATAAAAGAACTCGAAAAAGTTTGACAAGTTCAAAAGTTCATCCAAGAACCAATAGACAAACAATTCTCACGTAAATAAGTTTTTAATTGAAAGACCAAAAGTTGTTTACAAATATCATAAACTATTTAGACCATATGATGCGATTCCCCGAGCATGGAATGTTTGGAAAATTGCTTGAAGGAACGGATCACCTTGAATACTTTAAGGAACCGAAGCTATTCAAGAACTCGTACATGTTTGGAAGTTTGTCCAAAAACAAAGAGAGAATCAATTCTCATGTTAATAAATTTTTAATTCAAAGACCGAAAGTTATTTACAAAATGACAAACTATTCGGACGAAAAGATGCGATTTCCTAGACATTGAATGTTCGAAAAATTGCTGGAAGGAACGGATCATCTGGAATACTTTAAGGAACCGAAGTTATAAAAAATCTCATAATAGTTTGACAAGTTCGGAAGTTCATCCAAGAACCAATAGAGAAACAATTCTCACGTAAATAAGTTTTAAATTCAAAGACCGAAAGTTGTTTACAAAATGAAAAACTATTTGGACCAGATTATGCTAATGTTCTGAAAATTGCATGAAGGAACGGATCCTCTTGAATACCTTAAGAAATCGATGTTATAAAAGAAATCGTAAATGTTTGACAAGTTCGGAAGCTCGACCGAGAACCAATAGACAAATAAATCTCACATGAATAAGTTTTTAAATCGAAGACCAAAAGTTTTTTACAAAATGAAGAACTATTTGGACGAAAAGATGCGGTTCCCCGAGCATGGAATGTTTGGAAAATTGCTTGAAGGAATGGATCACCTTGAATACTTTAAGGAACCGAAGTTATTCAAGAACTCGTACAGGTTTGGAAGTTTGTCCAAAACCAAGAGAGAATCAATTCTCATGTTAATAAGTTGTTAATTCAAAGACCGAGAGTTATTTACAAAATGAAAAACTATTCGGACGAAAAGATGCGATTTCCTGGACATTGAATGTTCGGAAAATTGCTGGAAGGAACGGATCATCTGGAATACTTTAAGGAACCGAAGTTATAAAAAATCTCATAATAGTTTGACAAGTTCGAAAGTTCATCCAAGAACCAACAGAGAAACAATTCTCAGGTGAATAAGTTTTTAATTCAAAGACCAAAAGTTGTTTACAAAATGACAAACTATTTTGGACCAAATTATGCGAATGTTCTGAAAATTGCTCGATAAAATGGATCGTCTCAAATGCTTTAATGGACCGATGTTATAGAAGAACTCGTAAAAGTTTGACAAGTTTGGAAATTCAGCCAAGAACCAAGGGAGGAACAATTCTCACGTAAATAACTTTTGAAATCATAGACCAAAAGTTTTTTACAAAACGACTAACTATTTGGACACAATGATGCGATTTCTCGAGAATGGAATGTTCGGGAAATTACTCGAAGGAATGGACCGTCTTAAATACTTTAAGGAACCAAAGTTATTTAAGAACCCATAAAAGTTTGACAAGTTTGGAAGTTCGTCCTAGAACCAGGAGAGAAACAATTCTCACGTAAATAAGTTTTAAATTCAAAGACCAAAAGTTGTTTACAAAATGAAAAACTATTTGGACCAGTTTATGCTAATGTTCTGAAAATTGCATGAAGGAATGGATCCTCTTGAATACTTTAAGAAATCGATGTTATAAAAGAAATCGTAAATGTTTGACAAGTTCGGAAGCTTGGTCAAGAACCAATAGACAAATAAATCTCAAATGAATAAGTTTTTAAATCGAAGACCAAAAGTTTTTTACAAAATGAAAAACTATTTGGACGAAAAGATGCGATTTCCCGAGCATAGAATGTTCGAAAAATTACTCGAAGGAATGGATCGTCATGATACTTTAAGGTATCGAAGTTATAAAAGAACTGGTAAAAGTTTGACAAGTTTGGAAGTTCATCTAAGAACCAATAGACAAACAATTCTCACGTAAATAAGTTTTTAATTGAAAGACCAAAAGTTGTTTACAAATATCATAAACTATTTAGACCATATGATGCGATTCCCCGAGCATGGAATGTTTGGAAAATTGCTTGAAGGAACGGATCACCTTGAATACTTTAAGGAACCGAAGTTATTCAAGAACTCGTACAGGTTTGGAAGTTTGTCCAAAAACCAAGAGAGAATCAATTCTCATGTTAATAAGTTGTTAATTCAAAGACCGAGAGTTATTTACAAAATGAAAAACTATTCGGACGAAAAGATGCGATTTCCTGGACATTGAATGTTCGGAAAATTGCTGGAAGGAACGGATCATCTGGAATACTTTAAGGAACCGAAGTTATAAAAAATCTCATAATAGTTTGACAAGTTCGAAAGTTCATCCAATAACCAACAGAGAAACAATTCTCAGGTGAATAAGTTTTTAATTCAAAGACCAAAAGTTGTTTACAAAATGACAAACTATTTTGGACCAAATTATGCGAATGTTCTGAAAATTGCTCGATAAAATGGATCGTCTCAAATGCTTTAATGGACCGATGTTATAGAAGAACTCGTAAAAGTTTGACAAGTTTGGAAATTCAGCCAAGAACCAAGGGAGGAACAATTCTCACGTAAATAACTTTTGAAATCATAGACCAAAAGTTTTTTACAAAACGACTAACTATTTGGACACAATGATGCGATTTCTCGAGAATGGAATGTTCGGGAAATTACTCGAAGGAATGGACCGTCTTAAATACTTTAAGGAACCAAAGTTATTTAAGAACCCATAAAAGTTTGACAAGTTTGGAAGTTCGTCCTAGAACCAGGAGAGAAACAATTCTCACATAAATAAGTTTTAAATTCAAAGACCAAAAGTTGTTTACAAAATGAAAAACTATTTGGACCAGTTTATGCTAATGTTCTGAAAATTGCATGAAGGAATGGATCCTCTTGAATACTTTAAGAAATCGATGTTATAAAAGAAATCGTAAATGTTTGACAAGTTCGGAAGCTTGGTCAAGAACCAATAGACAAATAAATCTCAAATGAATAAGTTTTTAAATCGAAGACCAAAAGTTTTTTACAAAATGACAAACTATTTGGACGAAAAGATGCGATTTCCCGAGCATAGAATGTTCGAAAAATTGCTCGAAGGAATGGATCGTCATGATACTTTAAGGTGTCAAAGTTATAAAAGAACTCGAAAAAGTTTGACAAGTTCAAAAGTTCATCCAAGAACCAATAGACAAACAATTCTCACGTAAATAAGTTTTTAATTGAAAGACCAAAAGTTGTTTACAAATATCATAAACTATTTAGACCATATGATGCGATTCCCCGAGCATGGAATGTTTGGAAAATTGCTTGAAGGAACGGATCACCTTGAATACTTTAAGGAACCGAAGCTATTCAAGAACTCGTACATGTTTGGAAGTTTGTCCAAAAACCAAGAGAGAATCAATTCTCATGTTAATAAATTTTTAATTCAAAGACCGAAAGTTATTTACAAAATGACAAACTATTCGGACGAAAATATGCGATTTCCTAGACATTGAATGTTCGAAAAATTGCTGGAAGGAACGGATCATCTGGAATACTTTAAGGAACCGAAGTTATAAAAAATCTCATAATAGTTTGACAAGTTCGGAAGTTCATCCAAGAACCAACAGAGAAACAATTCTCAGGTGAATAAGTTTTTAATTCAAAGACCAAAAGTTGTTTACAAAATGACAAACTATTTTGGACCAAATTATGCGAATGTTCTGAAAATTGCTCGATAAAATGGATCGTCTCGAATGCTTTAAGGGACCGATGTTATAGAAGAACTCGTAAAAGTTTGACAAGTTTGGAAATTCAGCCAAGAACCAAGGGAGAAACAATTCTCACGTAAATAACTTTTTAAATCGAAGACCAAAAGTTTTTTACAAAATGACTAACTATTTGGACACAATGATGCGATTTCTCGAGAATGTAATGTTCGGGAAATTACCCGAAGGAACGGATCATCTGGACTACTTTAAGGAACCGAAGTTATAAAAAATCTCATAATAGTTTGACAAATTCGGAAGTTCATCCAAGAACCAACAGAGAAACAATTCTCACGTAAATAAGTTTTAAATTCAAAGACCGAAAGTTGTTTATAAAATGAAAAACTATTTGGACCAGATTATGCTAATGTTCTGAAAATTGCATGAAGGAATGGATCCTCTTGAATACTTTAAGAAATCGAAGTTATAAAAGAAATCGTAAAAGTTTGACAAGTTCGGAAGCTCGACCGAGAACCAATAGACAAATAAATCTCAAATGAATAAGTTTTTAAATCGAAGACCAAAAGTTTTTTACAAAATGACAAACTATTTGGACGAAAAGATGCGATTTCCCGAGCATAGAATGTTCGAAAAATTGCTCGAAGGAATGGATCGTCATGATACTTTAAGGTGTCAAAGTTATAAAAGAACTCGAAAAAGTTTGACAAGTTCAAAAGTTCATCCAAGAACCAATAGACAAACAATTCTCACGTAAATAAGTTTTTAATTGAAAGACCAAAAGTTGTTTACAAATATCATAAACTATTTAGACCATATGATGCGATTCCCCGAGCATGGAATGTTTGGAAAATTGCTTGAAGGAACGGATCACCTTGAATACTTTAAGGAACCGAAGCTATTCAAGAACTCGTACATGTTTGGAAGTTTGTCCAAAAACAAAGAGAGAATCAATTCTCATGTTAATAAATTTTTAATTCAAAGACCGAAAGTTATTTACAAAATGACAAACTATTCGGACGAAAAGATGCGATTTCCTAGACATTGAATGTTCGAAAAATTGCTGGAAGGAACGGATCATCTGGAATACTTTAAGGAACCGAAGTTATAAAAAATCTCATAATAGTTTGACAAGTTCGGAAGTTCATCCAAGAACCAATAGAGAAACAATTCTCACGTAAATAAGTTTTAAATTCAAAGACCGAAAGTTGTTTACAAAATGAAAAACTATTTGGACCAGATTATGCTAATGTTCTGAAAATTGCATGAAGGAATGGATCCTCTTGAATACTTTAAGAAATCGAAGTTATAAAAGAAATCGTAAAAGTTTGACAAGTTCGGAAGCTCGACCGAGAACCAATAGACAAATAAATCTCAAATGAATAAGTTTTTAAATCGAAGACCAAAAGTTTTTTACAAAATGACAAACTATTTGGACGAAAAGATGCGATTTCCCGAGCATAGAATGTTCGAAAAATTGCTCGAAGGAATGGATCGTCATGATACTTTAAGGTGTCAAAGTTATAAAAGAACTCGAAAAAGTTTGACAAGTTCAAAAGTTCATCCAAGAACCAATAGACAAACAATTCTCACGTAAATAAGTTTTTAATTGAAAGACCAAAAGTTGTTTACAAATATCATAAACTATTTAGACCATATGATGCGATTCCCCGAGCATGGAATGTTTGGAAAATTGCTTGAAGGAACGGATCACCTTGAATACTTTAAGGAACCGAAGCTATTCAAGAACTCGTACATGTTTGGAAGTTTGTCCAAAAACAAAGAGAGAATCAATTCTCATGTTAATAAATTTTTAATTCAAAGACCGAAAGTTATTTACAAAATGACAAACTATTCGGACGAAAAGATGCGATTTCCTAGACATTGAATGTTCGAAAAATTGCTGGAAGGAACGGATCATCTGGAATACTTTAAGGAACCGAAGTTATAAAAAATCTCATAATAGTTTGACAAGTTCGGAAGTTCATCCAAGAACCAATAGAGAAACAATTCTCACGTAAATAAGTTTTAAATTCAAAGACCGAAAGTTGTTTACAAAATGAAAAACTATTTGGACCAGATTATGCTAATGTTCTGAAAATTGCATGAAGGAACGGATCCTCTTGAATACCTTAAGAAATCGATGTTATAAAAGAAATCGTAAATGTTTGACAAGTTCGGAAGCTCGACCGAGAACCAATAGACAAATAAATCTCACATGAATAAGTTTTTAAATCGAAGACCAAAAGTTTTTTACAAAATGAAGAACTATTTGGACGAAAAGATGCGGTTCCCCGAGCATGGAATGTTTGGAAAATTGCTTGAAGGAATGGATCACCTTGAATACTTTAAGGAACCGAAGTTATTCAAGAACTCGTACAGGTTTGGAAGTTTGTCCAAAACCAAGAGAGAATCAATTCTCATGTTAATAAGTTGTTAATTCAAAGACCGAGAGTTATTTACAAAATGAAAAACTATTCGGACGAAAAGATGCGATTTCCTGGACATTGAATGTTCGGAAAATTGCTGGAAGGAACGGATCATCTGGAATACTTTAAGGAACCGAAGTTATAAAAAATCTCATAATAGTTTGACAAGTTCGAAAGTTCATCCAAGAACCAACAGAGAAACAATTCTCAGGTGAATAAGTTTTTAATTCAAAGACCAAAAGTTGTTTACAAAATGACAAACTATTTTGGACCAAATTATGCGAATGTTCTGAAAATTGCTCGATAAAATGGATCGTCTCAAATGCTTTAATGGACCGATGTTATAGAAGAACTCGTAAAAGTTTGACAAGTTTGGAAATTCAGCCAAGAACCAAGGGAGGAACAATTCTCACGTAAATAACTTTTGAAATCATAGACCAAAAGTTTTTTACAAAACGACTAACTATTTGGACACAATGATGCGATTTCTCGAGAATGGAATGTTCGGGAAATTACTCGAAGGAATGGACCGTCTTAAATACTTTAAGGAACCAAAGTTATTTAAGAACCCATAAAAGTTTGACAAGTTTGGAAGTTCGTCCTAGAACCAGGAGAGAAACAATTCTCACATAAATAAGTTTTAAATTCAAAGACCAAAAGTTGTTTACAAAATGAAAAACTATTTGGACCAGTTTATGCTAATGTTCTGAAAATTGCATGAAGGAATGGATCCTCTTGAATACTTTAAGAAATCGATGTTATAAAAGAAATCGTAAATGTTTGACAAGTTCGGAAGCTTGGTCAAGAACCAATAGACAAATAAATCTCAAATGAATAAGTTTTTAAATCGAAGACCAAAAGTTTTTTACAAAATGACAAACTATTTGGACGAAAAGATGCGATTTCCCGAGCATAGAATGTTCGAAAAATTGCTCGAAGGAATGGATCGTCATGATACTTTAAGGTGTCAAAGTTATAAAAGAACTCGAAAAAGTTTGACAAGTTCAAAAGTTCATCCAAGAACCAATAGACAAACAATTCTCACGTAAATAAGTTTTTAATTGAAAGACCAAAAGTTGTTTACAAATATCATAAACTATTTAGACCATATGATGCGATTCCCCGAGCATGGAATGTTTGGAAAATTGCTTGAAGGAACGGATCACCTTGAATACTTTAAGGAACCGAAGCTATTCAAGAACTCGTACATGTTTGGAAGTTTGTCCAAAAACCAAGAGAGAATCAATTCTCATGTTAATAAATTTTTAATTCAAAGACCGAAAGTTATTTACAAAATGACAAACTATTCGGACGAAAATATGCGATTTCCTAGACATTGAATGTTCGAAAAATTGCTGGAAGGAACGGATCATCTGGAATACTTTAAGGAACCGAAGTTATAAAAAATCTCATAATAGTTTGACAAGTTCGGAAGTTCATCCAAGAACCAACAGAGAAACAATTCTCAGGTGAATAAGTTTTTAATTCAAAGACCAAAAGTTGTTTACAAAATGACAAACTATTTTGGACCAAATTATGCGAATGTTCTGAAAATTGCTCGATAAAATGGATCGTCTCGAATGCTTTAAGGGACCGATGTTATAGAAGAACTCGTAAAAGTTTGACAAGTTTGGAAATTCAGCCAAGAACCAAGGGAGAAACAATTCTCACGTAAATAACTTTTTAAATCGAAGACCAAAAGTTTTTTACAAAATGACTAACTATTTGGACACAATGATGCGATTTCTCGAGAATGTAATGTTCGGGAAATTACCCGAAGGAACGGATCATCTGGACTACTTTAAGGAACCGAAGTTATAAAAAATCTCATAATAGTTTGACAAATTCGGAAGTTCATCCAAGAACCAACAGAGAAACAATTCTCACGTAAATAAGTTTTAAATTCAAAGACCGAAAGTTGTTTATAAAATGAAAAACTATTTGGACCAGATTATGCTAATGTTCTGAAAATTGCATGAAGGAATGGATCCTCTTGAATACTTTAAGAAATCGAAGTTATAAAAGAAATCGTAAAAGTTTGACAAGTTCGGAAGCTCGACCGAGAACCAATAGACAAATAAATCTCAAATGAATAAGTTTTTAAATCGAAGACCAAAAGTTTTTTACAAAATGACAAACTATTTGGACGAAAAGATGCGATTTCCCGAGCATAGAATGTTCGAAAAATTGCTCGAAGGAATGGATCGTCATGATACTTTAAGGTGTCAAAGTTATAAAAGAACTCGAAAAAGTTTGACAAGTTCAAAAGTTCATCCAAGAACCAATAGACAAACAATTCTCACGTAAATAAGTTTTTAATTGAAAGACCAAAAGTTGTTTACAAATATCATAAACTATTTAGACCATATGATGCGATTCCCCGAGCATGGAATGTTTGGAAAATTGCTTGAAGGAACGGATCACCTTGAATACTTTAAGGAACCGAAGCTATTCAAGAACTCGTACATGTTTGGAAGTTTGTCCAAAAACAAAGAGAGAATCAATTCTCATGTTAATAAATTTTTAATTCAAAGACCGAAAGTTATTTACAAAATGACAAACTATTCGGACGAAAAGATGCGATTTCCTAGACATTGAATGTTCGAAAAATTGCTGGAAGGAACGGATCATCTGGAATACTTTAAGGAACCGAAGTTATAAAAAATCTCATAATAGTTTGACAAGTTCGGAAGTTCATCCAAGAACCAATAGAGAAACAATTCTCACGTAAATAAGTTTTAAATTCAAAGACCGAAAGTTGTTTACAAAATGAAAAACTATTTGGACCAGATTATGCTAATGTTCTGAAAATTGCATGAAGGAACGGATCCTCTTGAATACCTTAAGAAATCGATGTTATAAAAGAAATCGTAAATGTTTGACAAGTTCGGAAGCTCGACCGAGAACCAATAGACAAATAAATCTCACATGAATAAGTTTTTAAATCGAAGACCAAAAGTTTTTTACAAAATGAAGAACTATTTGGACGAAAAGATGCGGTTCCCCGAGCATGGAATGTTTGGAAAATTGCTTGAAGGAATGGATCACCTTGAATACTTTAAGGAACCGAAGTTATTCAAGAACTCGTACAGGTTTGGAAGTTTGTCCAAAACCAAGAGAGAATCAATTCTCATGTTAATAAGTTGTTAATTCAAAGACCGAGAGTTATTTACAAAATGAAAAACTATTCGGACGAAAAGATGCGATTTCCTGGACATTGAATGTTCGGAAAATTGCTGGAAGGAACGGATCATCTGGAATACTTTAAGGAACCGAAGTTATAAAAAATCTCATAATAGTTTGACAAGTTCGAAAGTTCATCCAATAACCAACAGAGAAACAATTCTCAGGTGAATAAGTTTTTAATTCAAAGACCAAAAGTTGTTTACAAAATGACAAACTATTTTGGACCAAATTATGCGAATGTTCTGAAAATTGCTCGATAAAATGGATCGTCTCAAATGCTTTAATGGACCGATGTTATAGAAGAACTCGTAAAAGTTTGACAAGTTTGGAAATTCAGCCAAGAACCAAGGGAGGAACAATTCTCACGTAAATAACTTTTGAAATCATAGACCAAAAGTTTTTTACAAAACGACTAACTATTTGGACAAAATGATGCGATTTCTCGAGAATGGAATGTTCGGGAAATTACTCGAAGGAATGGACCGTCTTAAATACTTTAAGGAACCAAAGTTATTTAAGAACCCATAAAAGTTTGACAAGTTTGGAAGTTCGTCCTAGAACCAGGAGAGAAACAATTCTCACGTAAATAAGTTTTAAATTCAAAGACCAAAAGTTGTTTACAAAATGAAAAACTATTTGGACCAGTTTATGCTAATGTTCTGAAAATTGCATGAAGGAATGGATCCTCTTGAATACTTTAAGAAATCGATGTTATAAAAGAAATCGTAAATGTTTGACAAGTTCGGAAGCTTGGTCAAGAACCAATAGACAAATAAATCTCAAATGAATAAGTTTTTAAATCGAAGACCAAAAGTTTTTTACAAAATGAAAAACTATTTGGACGAAAAGATGCGATTTCCCGAGCATAGAATGTTCGAAAAATTACTCGAAGGAATGGATCGTCATGATACTTTAAGGTATCGAAGTTATAAAAGAACTGGTAAAAGTTTGACAAGTTTGGAAGTTCATCTAAGAACCAATAGACAAACAATTCTCACGTAAATAAGTTTTTAATTGAAAGACCAAAAGTTGTTTACAAATATCATAAACTATTTAGACCATATGATGCGATTCCCCGAGCATGGAATGTTTGGAAAATTGCTTGAAGGAACGGATCACCTTGAATACTTTAAGGAACCGAAGTTATTCAAGAACTCGTACAGGTTTGGAAGTTTGTCCAAAAACCAAGAGAGAATCAATTCTCATGTTAATAAGTTGTTAATTCAAAGACCGAGAGTTATTTACAAAATGAAAAACTATTCGGACGAAAAGATGCGATTTCCTGGACATTGAATGTTCGGAAAATTGCTGGAAGGAACGGATCATCTGGAATACTTTAAGGAACCGAAGTTATAAAAAATCTCATAATAGTTTGACAAGTTCGAAAGTTCATCCAATAACCAACAGAGAAACAATTCTCAGGTGAATAAGTTTTTAATTCAAAGACCAAAAGTTGTTTACAAAATGACAAACTATTTTGGACCAAATTATGCGAATGTTCTGAAAATTGCTAGATAAAATGGATCGTCTCAAATGCTTTAATGGACCGATGTTATAGAAGAACTCGTAAAAGTTTGACAAGTTTGGAAATTCAGCCAAGAACCAAGGGAGGAACAATTCTCACGTAAATAACTTTTGAAATCATAGACCAAAAGTTTTTTACAAAACGACTAACTATTTGGACACAATGATGCGATTTCTCGAGAATGGAATGTTCGGGAAATTACTCGAAGGAATGGACCGTCTTAAATACTTTAAGGAACCAAAGTTATTTAAGAACCCATAAAAGTTTGACAAGTTTGGAAGTTCGTCCTAGAACCAGGAGAGAAACAATTCTCACATAAATAAGTTTTAAATTCAAAGACCAAAAGTTGTTTACAAAATGAAAAACTATTTGGACCAGTTTATGCTAATGTTCTGAAAATTGCATGAAGGAATGGATCCTCTTGAATACTTTAAGAAATCGATGTTATAAAAGAAATCGTAAATGTTTGACAAGTTCGGAAGCTTGGTCAAGAACCAATAGACAAATAAATCTCAAATGAATAAGTTTTTAAATCGAAGACCAAAAGTTTTTTACAAAATGACAAACTATTTGGACGAAAAGATGCGATTTCCCGAGCATAGAATGTTCGAAAAATTGCTCGAAGGAATGGATCGTCATGATACTTTAAGGTGTCAAAGTTATAAAAGAACTCGAAAAAGTTTGACAAGTTCAAAAGTTCATCCAAGAACCAATAGACAAACAATTCTCACGTAAATAAGTTTTTAATTGAAAGACCAAAAGTTGTTTACAAATATCATAAACTATTTAGACCATATGATGCGATTCCCCGAGCATGGAATGTTTGGAAAATTGCTTGAAGGAACGGATCACCTTGAATACTTTAAGGAACCGAAGCTATTCAAGAACTCGTACATGTTTGGAAGTTTGTCCAAAAACCAAGAGAGAATCAATTCTCATGTTAATAAATTTTTAATTCAAAGACCGAAAGTTATTTACAAAATGACAAACTATTCAGACGAAAATATGCGATTTCCTAGACATTGAATGTTCGAAAAATTGCTGGAAGGAACGGATCATCTGGAATACTTTAAGGAACCGAAGTTATAAAAAATCTCATAATAGTTTGACAAGTTCGGAAGTTCATCCAAGAACCAACAGAGAAACAATTCTCAGGTGAATAAGTTTTTAATTCAAAGACCAAAAGTTGTTTACAAAATGACAAACTATTTTGGACCAAATTATGCGAATGTTCTGAAAATTGCTCGATAAAATGGATCGTCTCGAATGCTTTAAGGGACCGATGTTATAGAAGAACTCGTAAAAGTTTGACAAGTTTGGAAATTCAGCCAAGAACCAAGGGAGAAACAATTCTCACGTAAATAACTTTTTAAATCGAAGACCAAAAGTTTTTTACAAAATGACTAACTATTTGGACACAATGATGCGATTTCTCGAGAATGTAATGTTCGGGAAATTACCCGAAGGAACGGATCATCTGGACTACTTTAAGGAACCGAAGTTATAAAAAATCTCATAATAGTTTGACAAATTCGGAAGTTCATCCAAGAACCAACAGAGAAACAATTCTCACGTAAATAAGTTTTAAATTCAAAGACCGAAAGTTGTTTATAAAATGAAAAACTATTTGGACCAGATTATGCTAATGTTCTGAAAATTGCATGAAGGAATGGATCCTCTTGAATACTTTAAGAAATCGAAGTTATAAAAGAAATCGTAAAAGTTTGACAAGTTCGGAAGCTCGACCGAGAACCAATAGACAAATAAATCTCAAATGAATAAGTTTTTAAATCGAAGACCAAAAGTTTTTTACAAAATGACAAACTATTTGGACGAAAAGATGCGATTTCCCGAGCATAGAATGTTCGAAAAATTGCTCGAAGGAATGGATCGTCATGATACTTTAAGGTGTCAAAGTTATAAAAGAACTCGAAAAAGTTTGACAAGTTCAAAAGTTCATCCAAGAACCAATAGACAAACAATTCTCACGTAAATAAGTTTTTAATTGAAAGACCAAAAGTTGTTTACAAATATCATAAACTATTTAGACCATATGATGCGATTCCCCGAGCATGGAATGTTTGGAAAATTGCTTGAAGGAACGGATCACCTTGAATACTTTAAGGAACCGAAGCTATTCAAGAACTCGTACATGTTTGGAAGTTTGTCCAAAAACAAAGAGAGAATCAATTCTCATGTTAATAAATTTTTAATTCAAAGACCGAAAGTTATTTACAAAATGACAAACTATTCGGACGAAAAGATGCGATTTCCTAGACATTGAATGTTCGAAAAATTGCTGGAAGGAACGGATCATCTGGAATACTTTAAGGAACCGAAGTTATAAAAAATCTCATAATAGTTTGACAAGTTCGGAAGTTCATCCAAGAACCAATAGAGAAACAATTCTCACGTAAATAAGTTTTAAATTCAAAGACCGAAAGTTGTTTACAAAATGAAAAACTATTTGGACCAGATTATGCTAATGTTCTGAAAATTGCATGAAGGAACGGATCCTCTTGAATACCTTAAGAAATCGATGTTATAAAAGAAATCGTAAATGTTTGACAAGTTCGGAAGCTCGACCGAGAACCAATAGACAAATAAATCTCACATGAATAAGTTTTTAAATCGAAGACCAAAAGTTTTTTACAAAATGAAGAACTATTTGGACGAAAAGATGTGGTTCCCCGAGCATGGAATGTTTGGAAAATTGCTTGAAGGAATGGATCACCTTGAATACTTTAAGGAACCGAAGTTATTCAAGAACTCGTACAGGTTTGGAAGTTTGTCCAAAACCAAGAGAGAATCAATTCTCATGTTAATAAGTTGTTAATTCAAAGACCGAGAGTTATTTACAAAATGAAAAACTATTCGGACGAAAAGATGCGATTTCCTGGACATTGAATGTTCGGAAAATTGCTGGAAGGAACGGATCATCTGGAATACTTTAAGGAACCGAAGTTATAAAAAATCTCATAATAGTTTGACAAGTTCAAAAGTTCATCCAAGAACCAACAGAGAAACAATTCTCAGGTGAATAAGTTTTTAATTCAAAGACCAAAAGTTGTTTACAAAATGACAAACTATTTTGGACCAAATTATGCGAATGTTCTGAAAATTGCTCGATAAAATGGATCGTCTCAAATGCTTTAATGGACCGATGTTATAGAAGAACTCGTAAAAGTTTGACAAGTTTGGAAATTCAGCCAAGAACCAAGGGAGGAACAATTCTCACGTAAATAACTTTTGAAATCATAGACCAAAAGTTTTTTACAAAACGACTAACTATTTGGACACAATGATGCGATTTCTCGAGAATGGAATGTTCGGGAAATTACTCGAAGGAATGGACCGTCTTAAATACTTTAAGGAACCAAAGTTATTTAAGAACCCATAAAAGTTTGACAAGTTTGGAAGTTCGTCCTAGAACCAGGAGAGAAACAATTCTCACGTAAATAAGTTTTAAATTCAAAGACCAAAAGTTGTTTACAAAATGAAAAACTATTTGGACCAGTTTATGCTAATGTTCTGAAAATTGCATGAAGGAATGGATCCTCTTGAATACTTTAAGAAATCGATGTTATAAAAGAAATCGTAAATGTTTGACAAGTTCGGAAGCTTGGTCAAGAACCAATAGACAAATAAATCTCAAATGAATAAGTTTTTAAATCGAAGACCAAAAGTTTTTTACAAAATGAAAAACTATTTGGACGAAAAGATGCGATTTCCCGAGCATAGAATGTTCGAAAAATTACTCGAAGGAATGGATCGTCATGATACTTTAAGGTATCGAAGTTATAAAAGAACTGGTAAAAGTTTGACAAGTTTGGAAGTTCATCTAAGAACCAATAGACAAACAATTCTCACGTAAATAAGTTTTTAATTGAAAGACCAAAAGTTGTTTACAAATATCATAAACTATTTAGACCATATGATGCGATTCCCCGAGCATGGAATGTTTGGAAAATTGCTTGAAGGAACGGATCACCTTGAATACTTTAAGGAACCGAAGTTATTCAAGAACTCGTACAGGTTTGGAAGTTTGTCCAAAAACCAAGAGAGAATCAATTCTCATGTTAATAAGTTGTTAATTCAAAGACCGAGAGTTATTTACAAAATGAAAAACTATTCGGACGAAAAGATGCGATTTCCTGGACATTGAATGTTCGGAAAATTGCTGGAAGGAACGGATCATCTGGAATACTTTAAGGAACCGAAGTTATAAAAAATCTCATAATAGTTTGACAAGTTCGAAAGTTCATCCAATAACCAACAGAGAAACAATTCTCAGGTGAATAAGTTTTTAATTCAAAGACCAAAAGTTGTTTACAAAATGACAAACTATTTTGGACCAAATTATGCGAATGTTCTGAAAATTGCTAGATAAAATGGATCGTCTCAAATGCTTTAATGGACCGATGTTATAGAAGAACTCGTAAAAGTTTGACAAGTTTGGAAATTCAGCCAAGAACCAAGGGAGGAACAATTCTCACGTAAATAACTTTTGAAATCATAGACCAAAAGTTTTTTACAAAACGACTAACTATTTGGACACAATGATGCGATTTCTCGAGAATGGAATGTTCGGGAAATTACTCGAAGGAATGGACCGTCTTAAATACTTTAAGGAACCAAAGTTATTTAAGAACCCATAAAAGTTTGACAAGTTTGGAAGTTCGTCCTAGAACCAGGAGAGAAACAATTCTCACATAAATAAGTTTTAAATTCAAAGACCAAAAGTTGTTTACAAAATGAAAAACTATTTGGACCAGTTTATGCTAATGTTCTGAAAATTGCATGAAGGAATGGATCCTCTTGAATACTTTAAGAAATCGATGTTATAAAAGAAATCGTAAATGTTTGACAAGTTCGGAAGCTTGGTCAAGAACCAATAGACAAATAAATCTCAAATGAATAAGTTTTTAAATCGAAGACCAAAAGTTTTTTACAAAATGACAAACTATTTGGACGAAAAGATGCGATTTCCCGAGCATAGAATGTTCGAAAAATTGCTCGAAGGAATGGATCGTCATGATACTTTAAGGTGTCAAAGTTATAAAAGAACTCGAAAAAGTTTGACAAGTTCAAAAGTTCATCCAAGAACCAATAGACAAACAATTCTCACGTAAATAAGTTTTTAATTGAAAGACCAAAAGTTGTTTACAAATATCATAAACTATTTAGACCATATGATGCGATTCCCCGAGCATGGAATGTTTGGAAAATTGCTTGAAGGAACGGATCACCTTGAATACTTTAAGGAACCGAAGCTATTCAAGAACTCGTACATGTTTGGAAGTTTGTCCAAAAACCAAGAGAGAATCAATTCTCATGTTAATAAATTTTTAATTCAAAGACCGAAAGTTATTTACAAAATGACAAACTATTCGGACGAAAATATGCGATTTCCTAGACATTGAATGTTCGAAAAATTGCTGGAAGGAACGGATCATCTGGAATACTTTAAGGAACCGAAGTTATAAAAAATCTCATAATAGTTTGACAAGTTCGGAAGTTCATCCAAGAACCAACAGAGAAACAATTCTCAGGTGAATAAGTTTTTAATTCAAAGACCAAAAGTTGTTTACAAAATGACAAACTATTTTGGACCAAATTATGCGAATGTTCTGAAAATTGCTCGATAAAATGGATCGTCTCGAATGCTTTAAGGGACCGATGTTATAGAAGAACTCGTAAAAGTTTGACAAGTTTGGAAATTCAGCCAAGAACCAAGGGAGAAACAATTCTCACGTAAATAACTTTTTAAATCGAAGACCAAAAGTTTTTTACAAAATGACTAACTATTTGGACACAATGATGCGATTTCTCGAGAATGTAATGTTCGGGAAATTACCCGAAGGAACGGATCATCTGGACTACTTTAAGGAACCGAAGTTATAAAAAATCTCATAATAGTTTGACAAATTCGGAAGTTCATCCAAGAACCAACAGAGAAACAATTCTCACGTAAATAAGTTTTAAATTCAAAGACCGAAAGTTGTTTATAAAATGAAAAACTATTTGGACCAGATTATGCTAATGTTCTGAAAATTGCATGAAGGAATGGATCCTCTTGAATACTTTAAGAAATCGAAGTTATAAAAGAAATCGTAAAAGTTTGACAAGTTCGGAAGCTCGACCGAGAACCAATAGACAAATAAATCTCAAATGAATAAGTTTTTAAATCGAAGACCAAAAGTTTTTTACAAAATGACAAACTATTTGGACGAAAAGATGCGATTTCCCGAGCATAGAATGTTCGAAAAATTGCTCGAAGGAATGGATCGTCATGATACTTTAAGGTGTCAAAGTTATAAAAGAACTCGAAAAAGTTTGACAAGTTCAAAAGTTCATCCAAGAACCAATAGACAAACAATTCTCACGTAAATAAGTTTTTAATTGAAAGACCAAAAGTTGTTTACAAATATCATAAACTATTTAGACCATATGATGCGATTCCCCGAGCATGGAATGTTTGGAAAATTGCTTGAAGGAACGGATCACCTTGAATACTTTAAGGAACCGAAGCTATTCAAGAACTCGTACATGTTTGGAAGTTTGTCCAAAAACAAAGAGAGAATCAATTCTCATGTTAATAAATTTTTAATTCAAAGACCGAAAGTTATTTACAAAATGACAAACTATTCGGACGAAAAGATGCGATTTCCTAGACATTGAATGTTCGAAAAATTGCTGGAAGGAACGGATCATCTGGAATACTTTAAGGAACCGAAGTTATAAAAAATCTCATAATAGTTTGACAAGTTCGGAAGTTCATCCAAGAACCAATAGAGAAACAATTCTCACGTAAATAAGTTTTAAATTCAAAGACCGAAAGTTGTTTACAAAATGAAAAACTATTTGGACCAGATTATGCTAATGTTCTGAAAATTGCATGAAGGAACGGATCCTCTTGAATACCTTAAGAAATCGATGTTATAAAAGAAATCGTAAATGTTTGACAAGTTCGGAAGCTCGACCGAGAACCAATAGACAAATAAATCTCACATGAATAAGTTTTTAAATCGAAGACCAAAAGTTTTTTACAAAATGAAGAACTATTTGGACGAAAAGATGCGGTTCCCCGAGCATGGAATGTTTGGAAAATTGCTTGAAGGAATGGATCACCTTGAATACTTTAAGGAACCGAAGTTATTCAAGAACTCGTACAGGTTTGGAAGTTTGTCCAAAACCAAGAGAGAATCAATTCTCATGTTAATAAGTTGTTAATTCAAAGACCGAGAGTTATTTACAAAATGAAAAACTATTCGGACGAAAAGATGCGATTTCCTGGACATTGAATGTTCGGAAAATTGCTGGAAGGAACGGATCATCTGGAATACTTTAAGGAACCGAAGTTATAAAAAATCTCATAATAGTTTGACAAGTTCGAAAGTTCATCCAAGAACCAACAGAGAAACAATTCTCAGGTGAATAAGTTTTTAATTCAAAGACCAAAAGTTGTTTACAAAATGACAAACTATTTTGGACCAAATTATGCGAATGTTCTGAAAATTGCTCGATAAAATGGATCGTCTCAAATGCTTTAATGGACCGATGTTATAGAAGAACTCGTAAAAGTTTGACAAGTTTGGAAATTCAGCCAAGAACCAAGGGAGGAACAATTCTCACGTAAATAACTTTTGAAATCATAGACCAAAAGTTTTTTACAAAACGACTAACTATTTGGACACAATGATGCGATTTCTCGAGAATGGAATGTTCGGGAAATTACTCGAAGGAATGGACCGTCTTAAATACTTTAAGGAACCAAAGTTATTTAAGAACCCATAAAAGTTTGACAAGTTTGGAAGTTCGTCCTAGAACCAGGAGAGAAACAATTCTCACGTAAATAAGTTTTAAATTCAAAGACCAAAAGTTGTTTACAAAATGAAAAACTATTTGGACCAGTTTATGCTAATGTTCTGAAAATTGCATGAAGGAATGGATCCTCTTGAATACTTTAAGAAATCGATGTTATAAAAGAAATCGTAAATGTTTGACAAGTTCGGAAGCTTGGTCAAGAACCAATAGACAAATAAATCTCAAATGAATAAGTTTTTAAATCGAAGACCAAAAGTTTTTTACAAAATGAAAAACTATTTGGACGAAAAGATGCGATTTCCCGAGCATAGAATGTTCGAAAAATTACTCGAAGGAATGGATCGTCATGATACTTTAAGGTATCGAAGTTATAAAAGAACTGGTAAAAGTTTGACAAGTTTGGAAGTTCATCTAAGAACCAATAGACAAACAATTCTCACGTAAATAAGTTTTTAATTGAAAGACCAAAAGTTGTTTACAAATATCATAAACTATTTAGACCATATGATGCGATTCCCCGAGCATGGAATGTTTGGAAAATTGCTTGAAGGAACGGATCACCTTGAATACTTTAAGGAACCGAAGTTATTCAAGAACTCGTACAGGTTTGGAAGTTTGTCCAAAAACCAAGAGAGAATCAATTCTCATGTTAATAAGTTGTTAATTCAAAGACCGAGAGTTATTTACAAAATGAAAAACTATTCGGACGAAAAGATGCGATTTCCTGGACATTGAATGTTCGGAAAATTGCTGGAAGGAACGGATCATCTGGAATACTTTAAGGAACCGAAGTTATAAAAAATCTCATAATAGTTTGACAAGTTCGAAAGTTCATCCAATAACCAACAGAGAAACAATTCTCAGGTGAATAAGTTTTTAATTCAAAGACCAAAAGTTGTTTACAAAATGACAAACTATTTTGGACCAAATTATGCGAATGTTCTGAAAATTGCTAGATAAAATGGATCGTCTCAAATGCTTTAATGGACCGATGTTATAGAAGAACTCGTAAAAGTTTGACAAGTTTGGAAATTCAGCCAAGAACCAAGGGAGGAACAATTCTCACGTAAATAACTTTTGAAATCATAGACCAAAAGTTTTTTACAAAACGACTAACTATTTGGACACAATGATGCGATTTCTCGAGAATGGAATGTTCGGGAAATTACTCGAAGGAATGGACCGTCTTAAATACTTTAAGGAACCAAAGTTATTTAAGAACCCATAAAAGTTTGACAAGTTTGGAAGTTCGTCCTAGAACCAGGAGAGAAACAATTCTCACATAAATAAGTTTTAAATTCAAAGACCAAAAGTTGTTTACAAAATGAAAAACTATTTGGACCAGTTTATGCTAATGTTCTGAAAATTGCATGAAGGAATGGATCCTCTTGAATACTTTAAGAAATCGATGTTATAAAAGAAATCGTAAATGTTTGACAAGTTCGGAAGCTTGGTCAAGAACCAATAGACAAATAAATCTCAAATGAATAAGTTTTTAAATCGAAGACCAAAAGTTTTTTACAAAATGACAAACTATTTGGACGAAAAGATGCGATTTCCCGAGCATAGAATGTTCGAAAAATTGCTCGAAGGAATGGATCGTCATGATACTTTAAGGTGTCAAAGTTATAAAAGAACTCGAAAAAGTTTGACAAGTTCAAAAGTTCATCCAAGAACCAATAGACAAACAATTCTCACGTAAATAAGTTTTTAATTGAAAGACCAAAAGTTGTTTACAAATATCATAAACTATTTAGACCATATGATGCGATTCCCCGAGCATGGAATGTTTGGAAAATTGCTTGAAGGAACGGATCACCTTGAATACTTTAAGGAACCGAAGCTATTCAAGAACTCGTACATGTTTGGAAGTTTGTCCAAAAACCAAGAGAGAATCAATTCTCATGTTAATAAATTTTTAATTCAAAGACCGAAAGTTATTTACAAAATGACAAACTATTCAGACGAAAATATGCGATTTCCTAGACATTGAATGTTCGAAAAATTGCTGGAAGGAACGGATCATCTGGAATACTTTAAGGAACCGAAGTTATAAAAAATCTCATAATAGTTTGACAAGTTCGGAAGTTCATCCAAGAACCAACAGAGAAACAATTCTCAGGTGAATAAGTTTTTAATTCAAAGACCAAAAGTTGTTTACAAAATGACAAACTATTTTGGACCAAATTATGCGAATGTTCTGAAAATTGCTCGATAAAATGGATCGTCTCGAATGCTTTAAGGGACCGATGTTATAGAAGAACTCGTAAAAGTTTGACAAGTTTGGAAATTCAGCCAAGAACCAAGGGAGAAACAATTCTCACGTAAATAACTTTTTAAATCGAAGACCAAAAGTTTTTTACAAAATGACTAACTATTTGGACACAATGATGCGATTTCTCGAGAATGTAATGTTCGGGAAATTACCCGAAGGAACGGATCATCTGGACTACTTTAAGGAACCGAAGTTATAAAAAATCTCATAATAGTTTGACAAATTCGGAAGTTCATCCAAGAACCAACAGAGAAACAATTCTCACGTAAATAAGTTTTAAATTCAAAGACCGAAAGTTGTTTATAAAATGAAAAACTATTTGGACCAGATTATGCTAATGTTCTGAAAATTGCATGAAGGAATGGATCCTCTTGAATACTTTAAGAAATCGAAGTTATAAAAGAAATCGTAAAAGTTTGACAAGTTCGGAAGCTCGACCGAGAACCAATAGACAAATAAATCTCAAATGAATAAGTTTTTAAATCGAAGACCAAAAGTTTTTTACAAAATGACAAACTATTTGGACGAAAAGATGCGATTTCCCGAGCATAGAATGTTCGAAAAATTGCTCGAAGGAATGGATCGTCATGATACTTTAAGGTGTCAAAGTTATAAAAGAACTCGAAAAAGTTTGACAAGTTCAAAAGTTCATCCAAGAACCAATAGACAAACAATTCTCACGTAAATAAGTTTTTAATTGAAAGACCAAAAGTTGTTTACAAATATCATAAACTATTTAGACCATATGATGCGATTCCCCGAGCATGGAATGTTTGGAAAATTGCTTGAAGGAACGGATCACCTTGAATACTTTAAGGAACCGAAGCTATTCAAGAACTCGTACATGTTTGGAAGTTTGTCCAAAAACAAAGAGAGAATCAATTCTCATGTTAATAAATTTTTAATTCAAAGACCGAAAGTTATTTACAAAATGACAAACTATTCGGACGAAAAGATGCGATTTCCTAGACATTGAATGTTCGAAAAATTGCTGGAAGGAACGGATCATCTGGAATACTTTAAGGAACCGAAGTTATAAAAAATCTCATAATAGTTTGACAAGTTCGGAAGTTCATCCAAGAACCAATAGAGAAACAATTCTCACGTAAATAAGTTTTAAATTCAAAGACCGAAAGTTGTTTACAAAATGAAAAACTATTTGGACCAGATTATGCTAATGTTCTGAAAATTGCATGAAGGAACGGATCCTCTTGAATACCTTAAGAAATCGATGTTATAAAAGAAATCGTAAATGTTTGACAAGTTCGGAAGCTCGACCGAGAACCAATAGACAAATAAATCTCACATGAATAAGTTTTTAAATCGAAGACCAAAAGTTTTTTACAAAATGAAGAACTATTTGGACGAAAAGATGCGGTTCCCCGAGCATGGAATGTTTGGAAAATTGCTTGAAGGAATGGATCACCTTGAATACTTTAAGGAACCGAAGTTATTCAAGAACTCGTACAGGTTTGGAAGTTTGTCCAAAACCAAGAGAGAATCAATTCTCATGTTAATAAGTTGTTAATTCAAAGACCGAGAGTTATTTACAAAATGAAAAACTATTCGGACGAAAAGATGTGATTTCCTGGACATTGAATGTTCGGAAAATTGCTGGAAGGAACGGATCATCTGGAATACTTTAAGGAACCGAAGTTATAAAAAATCTCATAATAGTTTGACAAGTTCGAAAGTTCATCCAAGAACCAACAGAGAAACAATTCTCAGGTGAATAAGTTTTTAATTCAAAGACCAAAAGTTGTTTACAAAATGACAAACTATTTTGGACCAAATTATGCGAATGTTCTGAAAATTGCTCGATAAAATGGATCGTCTCAAATGCTTTAATGGACCGATGTTATAGAAGAACTCGTAAAAGTTTGACAAGTTTGGAAATTCAGCCAAGAACCAAGGGAGGAACAATTCTCACGTAAATAACTTTTGAAATCATAGACCAAAAGTTTTTTACAAAACGACTAACTATTTGGACACAATGATGCGATTTCTCGAGAATGGAATGTTCGGGAAATTACTCGAAGGAATGGACCGTCTTAAATACTTTAAGGAACCAAAGTTATTTAAGAACCCATAAAAGTTTGACAAGTTTGGAAGTTCGTCCTAGAACCAGGAGAGAAACAATTCTCACGTAAATAAGTTTTAAATTCAAAGACCAAAAGTTGTTTACAAAATGAAAAACTATTTGGACCAGTTTATGCTAATGTTCTGAAAATTGCATGAAGGAATGGATCCTCTTGAATACTTTAAGAAATCGATGTTATAAAAGAAATCGTAAATGTTTGACAAGTTCGGAAGCTTGGTCAAGAACCAATAGACAAATAAATCTCAAATGAATAAGTTTTTAAATCGAAGACCAAAAGTTTTTTACAAAATGAAAAACTATTTGGACGAAAAGATGCGATTTCCCGAGCATAGAATGTTCGAAAAATTACTCGAAGGAATGGATCGTCATGATACTTTAAGGTATCGAAGTTATAAAAGAACTGGTAAAAGTTTGACAAGTTTGGAAGTTCATCTAAGAACCAATAGACAAACAATTCTCACGTAAATAAGTTTTTAATTGAAAGACCAAAAGTTGTTTACAAATATCATAAACTATTTAGACCATATGATGCGATTCCCCGAGCATGGAATGTTTGGAAAATTGCTTGAAGGAACGGATCACCTTGAATACTTTAAGGAACCGAAGTTATTCAAGAACTCGTACAGGTTTGGAAGTTTGTCCAAAAACCAAGAGAGAATCAATTCTCATGTTAATAAGTTGTTAATTCAAAGACCGAGAGTTATTTACAAAATGAAAAACTATTCGGACGAAAAGATGCGATTTCCTGGACATTGAATGTTCGGAAAATTGCTGGAAGGAACGGATCATCTGGAATACTTTAAGGAACCGAAGTTATAAAAAATCTCATAATAGTTTGACAAGTTCGAAAGTTCATCCAATAACCAACAGAGAAACAATTCTCAGGTGAATAAGTTTTTAATTCAAAGACCAAAAGTTGTTTACAAAATGACAAACTATTTTGGACCAAATTATGCGAATGTTCTGAAAATTGCTAGATAAAATGGATCGTCTCAAATGCTTTAATGGACCGATGTTATAGAAGAACTCGTAAAAGTTTGACAAGTTTGGAAATTCAGCCAAGAACCAAGGGAGGAACAATTCTCACGTAAATAACTTTTGAAATCATAGACCAAAAGTTTTTTACAAAACGACTAACTATTTGGACACAATGATGCGATTTCTCGAGAATGGAATGTTCGGGAAATTACTCGAAGGAATGGACCGTCTTAAATACTTTAAGGAACCAAAGTTATTTAAGAACCCATAAAAGTTTGACAAGTTTGGAAGTTCGTCCTAGAACCAGGAGAGAAACAATTCTCACATAAATAAGTTTTAAATTCAAAGACCAAAAGTTGTTTACAAAATGAAAAACTATTTGGACCAGTTTATGCTAATGTTCTGAAAATTGCATGAAGGAATGGATCCTCTTGAATACTTTAAGAAATCGATGTTATAAAAGAAATCGTAAATGTTTGACAAGTTCGGAAGCTTGGTCAAGAACCAATAGACAAATAAATCTCAAATGAATAAGTTTTTAAATCGAAGACCAAAAGTTTTTTACAAAATGACAAACTATTTGGACGAAAAGATGCGATTTCCCGAGCATAGAATGTTCGAAAAATTGCTCGAAGGAATGGATCGTCATGATACTTTAAGGTGTCAAAGTTATAAAAGAACTCGAAAAAGTTTGACAAGTTCAAAAGTTCATCCAAGAACCAATAGACAAACAATTCTCACGTAAATAAGTTTTTAATTGAAAGACCAAAAGTTGTTTACAAATATCATAAACTATTTAGACCATATGATGCGATTCCCCGAGCATGGAATGTTTGGAAAATTGCTTGAAGGAACGGATCACCTTGAATACTTTAAGGAACCGAAGCTATTCAAGAACTCGTACATGTTTGGAAGTTTGTCCAAAAACCAAGAGAGAATCAATTCTCATGTTAATAAATTTTTAATTCAAAGACCGAAAGTTATTTACAAAATGACAAACTATTCGGACGAAAATATGCGATTTCCTAGACATTGAATGTTCGAAAAATTGCTGGAAGGAACGGATCATCTGGAATACTTTAAGGAACCGAAGTTATAAAAAATCTCATAATAGTTTGACAAGTTCGGAAGTTCATCCAAGAACCAACAGAGAAACAATTCTCAGGTGAATAAGTTTTTAATTCAAAGACCAAAAGTTGTTTACAAAATGACAAACTATTTTGGACCAAATTATGCGAATGTTTTGAAAATTGCTCGATAAAATGGATCGTCTCGAATGCTTTAAGGGACCGATGTTATAGAAGAACTCGTAAAAGTTTGACAAGTTTGGAAATTCAGCCAAGAACCAAGGGAGAAACAATTCTCACGTAAATAACTTTTGAAATCATAGACCAAAAGTTTTTTTACAAAACGACTAACTATTTGGACACAATGATGCGATTTCTCGAGAATGGAATGTTCGGGAAATTACCCGAAGGAACGGATCATCTGGACTACTTTAAGGAACCGAAGTTATAAAAAATCTCATAATAGTTTGACAAGTTCGGAAGTTCATCCAAGAACCAACAGAGAAACAATTCTCACGTAAATAAGTTTTAAATTCAAAGACCGAAAGTTGTTTATAAAATGAAAAACTATTTGGACCAGATTATGCTAATGTTCTGAAAATTGCATGAAGGAATGGATCCTCTTGAATACTTTAAGAAATCGATGTTATAAAAGAAATCGTAAAAGTTTGACAAGTTCGGAAGCTCGACCGAGAACCAATAGACAAATAAATCTCACATGAATAAGTTTTTAAATCGAAGACCAAAAGTTTTTCACAAAATGAAAAACTATTTGGACGAAAAGATGCGATTTCCCGAGCATAGAATGTTCGAAAAATTACTCGAAGGAATGGATCGTCATGATACTTTAAGGTATCGAAGTTATAAAAGAACTGGTAAAAGTTTGACAAGTTCAAAAGTTCATCTAAGAACCAATAGACAAACAATTCTCACGTAAATAAGTTTTTAATTGAAAGACCAAAAGTTGTTTACAAATATCATAAACTATTTAGACCATATGATGCGATTCCCCGAGCATGGAATGTTTGGAAAATTGCTTGAAGGAACGGATCACCTTGAATACTTTAAGGAACCGAAGTTATTCAAGAACTCGTACAGGTTTGGAAGTTTGTCCAAAAACCAAGAGAGAATCAATTCTCATGTTAATAAGTTGTTAATTCAAAGACCGAAAGTTATATACAAAATGAAAAACTATTCGGACGAAAAGATGCGATTTCCTGGACATTGAATGTTCGGAAAATGGCTGGAAGGAACGGATCATCTGGAATACTTTAAGGAACCGAAGTTATAAAAAATCTCATAATAGTTTGACAAGTTCGGAAGTTCATCCAAGAACCAACAGAGAAACAATTCTCAGGTGAATTAGTTTTTAATTTAAAGACCCAAAATTGTTTACAAAATGACAAACTATTTTGGACCAAATTATGCGAATGTTCTGAAAATTGCTCGATAAAATGGATCGCCTCGAATGCTTTAAGGGACCGATGTTATAGAAGAACTCGTAAAAGTTTGACAAGTTTGGAAATTCAGCCAAGAACCAAGGGAGAAACAATTCTCACGTAAATAACTTTTTAAATCGAAGACCAAAAGTTTTTTACAAAACGATTAACTATTTGGACACAATGATGCGATTTCTCGACAATGGAATGTTCGGGAAATTACTCGAAGGAATGGACCGTCTTGAATACTTTAAGGAACCAAAGTTATTTAACAGCCTGTAAAAGTTTGACAAGTTTGAAAGTTCTTCCTAGAACCAGGAGAGAAACAATTATCACGTAAATAAGTTTTAAATTCCAAGACCAAAAGTTGTTTACAAAATGAAAAACTATTTGGACCAGATTATGCTAATGTTCTGAAAATTGCTTGAAGGAATGAATCCTCTTGAATACTTTAAGAAACCGATGTTATAAAAGAAATCGTAGTTGTTTGACAAGTTCGGAAGCTCGACCGAGAACCAATAGACAAATAAATCTCACATGAATAAGTTTTTAAATCGAAGACCAAAAGTTTTTTACAAAATGAAAAACTATTTGGACGAAAGATGCGATTTCCCGAGCATAGAATGTTCAAAAAATTGCTCGAAGGAATGGATCGTCATGATACTTTAAGGTATCGAAGTTATAAAAGAACTGGTAAAAGTTTGACAAGTTTGGAAGTTCATCCAAGAACCAATAGACAAACAATTCTCACGTAAATAAGTTTTTAATTGAAAGACCAAAAGTTGTTTATAAATATCATAAACTATTTAGACCATATGATGCGATTCCCCGAGCATGGAATGTTTGGAAAATTGCTTGAAGGAATGGATCACCTTGAATACTTTAAGGAACCGAAGTTATTCAAGAACTCGTACAGGTTGGAAGTTTGTCCAAAAACCAAGAGAGAATCAATTCTCATATTAATAAGTTGTTAATTCAAAGACCGAGAGTTATTTACAAAATGAAAAACTATTCGGACGAAAAGATGCGATTTCCTGGACATTGAATGTTCGGAAAATTGCTGGAAGGAACGGATCATCTGGAATACTTTAAGGAACCGAAGTTATAAAAAATCTCATAATAGTTTGACAAGTTCGGAAGTTCATCCAAGAACCAACAGAGAAACAATTCTCAGGTGAATAAGTTTTTAATTCAAAGACCAAAAGTTGTTTACAAAATGACAAACTATTTTGGACCAAATTATGCGAATGTTCTGAAAATTGCTCGATAAAATGGATCGTCTCAAATGCTTTAATGGACCGATGTTATAGAAGAACTCGTAAAAGTTTGACAAGTTTGGAAATTCAGCCAAGAACCAAGGGAGGAACAATTCTCACGTAAATAACTTTTGAAATCATAGACCAAAAGTTTTTTACAAAACAACTAACTATTTGGACACAATGATGCGATTTCTCGAGAATGGAATGTTCGGGAAATTACTCGAAGGAATGGACCGTCTTAAATACTTTAAGGAACCAAAGTTATTTAAGAACCCATAAAAGTTTGACAAGTTTGGAAGTTCGTCCTAGAACCAGGAGAGAAACAATTCTCACGTAAATAAGTTTTAAATTCAAAGACCAAAAGTTGTTTACAAAATGAAAAACTATTTGGACCAGTTTATGCTAATGTTCTGAAAATTGCATGAAGGAATGGATCCTCTTGAATACTTTAAGAAATCGATGTTATAAAAGAAATCGTAAATGTTTGACAAGTTCGGAAGCTTGGTCAAGAACCAATAGACAAATAAATCTCAAATGAATAAGTTTTTAAATCGAAGACCAAAAGTTTTTTACAAAATGACAAACTATTTGGACGAAAAGATGCGATTTCCCGAGCATAGAATGTTCGAAAAATTGCTCGAAGGAGTGGATCGTCATGATACTTTAAGGTGTCAAAGTTATAAAAGAACTCGAAAAAGTTTGACAAGTTCAAAAGTTCATCCAAGAACCAATAGACAAACAATTCTCACGTAAATAAGTTTTTAATTGAAAGATCAAAAGTTGTTTACAAATATCATAAACTATTTAGACCATATGATGCGATTCCCCGAGCATGAAATGTTTGGAAAATTGCTTGAAGGAACGGATCACCTTGAATACTTTAAGGAACCGAAGCTATTCAAGAACTCGTACATGTTTGGAAGTTTGTCCAAAAACCAAGAGAGAATCAATTCTCATGTTAATAAGTTTTTAATTCAAAGACCGAAAGTTATTTACAAAATGACAAACTATTCGGACGAAAAGATGTGATTTCCTAGACATTGAATGTTCGAAAAATTGCTGGAAGGAACGGATCATCTGGAATACTTTAAGGAACCGAAGTTACAAAAAATCTCATAATAGTTTGACAAGTTCGGAAGTTCATCCAAGAACCAACAGAGAAACAATTCTCACGTAAATAAGTTTTAAATTCAAAGACCGAAAGTTGTTTACAAAATGAAAAACTATTTGGACCAGATTATGCTAATGTTCTGAAAATTGCATGAAGGAATGGATCCTCTTGAATACCTTAAGAAATCGATGTTATAAAAGAAATCGTAAATGTTTGACAAGTTCGGAAGCTCGACCGAGAACCAATAGACAAATAAATCTCACATGAATAAGTTTTTAAATCGAAGACCAAAAGTTTTTTACAAAATGAAAAACTATTTGGACGAAAAGATGCGATTTCCCGAGCATAGAATGTTCGAAAAATTACTCGAAGGAATGGATCGTCATGATACTTTAAGGTATCGAAGTTATAAAAGAACTGGTAAAAGTTTGACAAGTTTGGAAGTTCATCCAAGAACCAATAGACAAACAATTCTCACGTAAATAAGTTTTTAATTGAAAGATCAAAAGTTGTTTACAAATATCATAAACTATTT
The DNA here is from genome assembly GCA_039519145.1 of Kokia cookei. Lineage (NCBI taxonomy): Eukaryota > Viridiplantae > Streptophyta > Magnoliopsida > Malvales > Malvaceae > Kokia > Kokia cookei. Next base: position 29,357,113 of record CM076909.1, read on the forward strand.
AGACCATATGATGCGATTCCCCGAGCATGGAATGTTTGGAAAATTGCTTGAAGGAACGGATCACCTTGAATACTTTAAGGAACCGAAGCTATTCAAGAACTCGTACATGTTTGGAAGTTTGTCCAAAAACCAAGAGAGAATCAATTCTCATGTTAATAAGTTTTTAATTCAAAGACCGAAAGTTATTTACAAAATGACAAACTATTCGGACGAAAAGATGTGATTTCCTAGACATTGAATGTTCGAAAAATTGCTGGAAGGAACGGATCATCTGGAATACTTTAAGGAACCGAAGTTATAAAAAATCTCATAATAGTTTGACAAGTTCGGAAGTTCATCCAAGAACCAACAGAGAAACAATTCTCACGTAAATAAGTTTTAAATTCAAAGACCGAAAGTTGTTTACAAAATGAAAAACTATTTGGACCAGATTATGCTAATGTTCTGAAAATTGCATGAAGGAATGGATCCTCTTGAATACCTTAAGAAATCGATGTTATAAAAGAAATCGTAAATGTTTGACAAGTTCGGAAGCTCGACCGAGAACCAATAGACAAATAAATCTCACATGAATAAGTTTTTAAATCGAAGACCAAAAGTTTTTTACAAAATGAAAAACTATTTGGACGAAAAGATGCGATTTCCCGAGCATAGAATGTTCGAAAAATTACTCGAAGGAATGGATCGTCATGATACTTTAAGGTATCGAAGTTATAAAAGAACTGGTAAAAGTTTGACAAGTTTGGAAGTTCATCCAAGAACCAATAGACAAACAATTCTCACGTAAATAAGTTTTTAATTGAAAGACCAAAAGTTGTTTACAAATATCATAAACTATTTAGACCATATGATGCGATTCCCCGAGCATGGAATGTTTGGAAAATTGCTTGAAGGAATGGATCACCTTGAATACTTTAAGGAACCGAAGTTATTCAAGAACTCGTACAGGTTTGGAAGATTGTCCAAAAACCAAGAGAGAATCAATTCTCATGTTAATAAGTTGTTAATTCAAAGACCGAAAGTTATTTACAAAATGAAAAACTATTCAGACGAAAAGATGCGATTTCCTGGACATTGAATGTTCGGAAAATTGCTGGAAGGAACGGATCATCTGGAATACTTTAAGGAACCGAAGTTATAAAAAATCTCATAATAGTTTGACAAGTTTGGAAGTTCATCCAAGAACCAACAGAGAAACAATTCTCAGGTGAATTAGTTTTTAATTTAAAGACCCAAAGTTGTTTACAAAATGACAAACATTTTTGGACCAAATTATGCGAATGTTCTGAAAATTGTTCGATAAAATGGATCGTCTCGAATGCTTTAAGGGACCGATGTTATAAAAGAACTCGTAAAAGTTTGACAAGTTTGGAAATTCAGCCAAGAACCAAGGGAGAAACAATTCTCACGTAAATAACTTTTTAAATCGAAGACCGAAAGTTTTTTACAAAACGACTAACTATTTGGACACAATGATGCGATTTCTCGAGAATGTAATGTTCGGGAAATTACTCGAAGGAATGGACCGTCTTGAATACTTTAAGGAACCAAAGTTATTTAAGAACCCGTAAAAGTTTGACAAGTTCGAAAGTTCGTCCAAGAACCAGGAGAGAAACAATTCTCACGTAAATAAGTTTTAAATTCAAAGACCAAAAGTTGTTTACAAAATGACAAACTATTTCGACCAGATTATACTAATGTTCTGAAAATTGCATGAAGGAACAGATCCTCTTGAATACTTTAAGAAATCGATGTTATAAAAGAAATCGTAAAAGTTTGACAAGTTCGGAAGCTCGACCGAGAAACAATAGACAAATAAATCTCACATGAATAAGTTTTTAAATCGAAGACCAAAAGTTTTTTACAAAATGACAAACTATTTGGACGAAAAGATGCGATTTCCCGAGCATAGAATGTTCGAAAAACTGCTCGAAGGAATCGATCGTCATGATACTTTAAGGTATCGAAGTTATAAAAGAACTTGTAAAAGTTTGACAAGTTCGGAAGTTCATCCAAGAACCAATAGACAAACAATTCTTACGTAAATAAGTTTTTAATTGAAAGACCAAAAGTTGTTTACAAATATCATAAACTATTTAGACCATATGATGCGATTCCCCGAGCATGGAATGTTTGGAAAATTGCTTGAAGGAATGGATCACCTTGAATACTTTAAGGAACCGAAGTTATTCAAGAACTCGTACAGGTTTGGAAGTTTGTCCAAAAACCAAGAGAGAATCAATTCTCATGTTAATAAGTTGTTAATTCAAAGACCGAGAGTTATTTACAAAATGAAAAACTATTCGGACGAAAAGATGCGATTTCCTGGACATTGAATGTTCGGAAAATTGCTGGAAGGAACGGATCATCTGGAATACTTTAAGGAACCGAAAAATTATAAAAAATCTCATAATAGTTTGACAGGTTCGGAAGTTCATCCAAAGAAGTTCATCCAAGAACCAACAGAGAAACAATTCTCAGGTGAATTAGTTTTTAATTTAAAGACCAAAAGTTGTTTACAAAATGACAAACTATTTTGGACCAAATTATGCGAATGTTCTGAAAATTGCTCGATAAAATGGATCGTCTCGAATGTTTTAAGGGACCGATGTTATAGAAGAACTCGTAAAAGTTTGACAAGTTTGGATTGAAAGACCAAATCCTGTTTGCAAAATGACAAACTATTCAGACCAAATGACGCGATTTCTCGAGCATGGAAATCTTCGAAAAACTGCCCGAAAGAATGGATCGTCTTGAATACTTTAAGGAACCGAAGTTATAAAACAACTCGTAAAAGTTTAAAATGTTCGGAAGTTCGTCTAAGAACAAAGAGAGAATCAGTTCTCACGTAAATAAGTTTTTAATTCAAAGACCAAAATATTTTTCAAAATGACAAATTATTTAGACCAAATGAAGCGATTTCTCGAGCAAGGAATGTTTGGAAAATAACTCGAAAGAATGGATCATCATGATTACCTTCAGGAACTGAAGTTATAAAAGAAATCGTAAAAAGTTTGACAAGTTTAGATGTTCGTCCAAGAACCAAGAGAGAATCAATTCTTACATAAAATAAGTTTTTGACAAGCTCGAAAGTTCGTGCAAGAACTAAGAGAGAAGCAATACTCACGTAAATAAGTTCTTGACAAGTTTAGAAGTTCGTCCAAGAACTAAGGGAGAAGCAATACTCACGTAAATAAATTTTTGACAAGTTCGGAAGTTCCTCCAAGATCCAAGAGAAAACCAATTCTCTCGTGGATAAGTTTTTAATTCAGCGACCAAAACTTGTTTACAAAAGGACAAACTATTTAGACTAAATTATGAGATTTCCCAAGCATGGAATGTTCAAAAAAATGCTCAAAGGAACGGATCCTCCTGAATACTTTCGAGAATCAAAGTTATAAAAGAAATCGTAAAAGTTTGAAAATTTCGGATGTTCGTCCAAGAACCAAGAGAGAAACAATTCTCACGTAAATAAGTTTTTGACAAGTTTGGAAGTTCGTCCAAGAACCCAGAGAGAAACAATTCTCACGTGAATAAGATTTTCATAAGTTCGGAAGTTCGTCCAGGAACCAAGAGAGAAACAATTCTCACGTAACTAAGTTATTAATCAACAGTCCAAAACTTGTTTACAAAATGACAAACTATTTTGACCACATGGTGATATTTCTCGAGCACGGAATGTTTGGAAATTTGCTCAAAGGAATGGATCGTCTTGAATACTTTAAGGAACCTAAGTTATAAAAGAACTCATGAAAGTTTGACAAGTTCGAAAGTTCATCCAAGAACCAAGAGAGAAACAATTCTCACGTAAATAAGTTTCTAATTCAAACACCAAAACTTGTTTACAAACTGACAAACTGTTTAGACCAAATTATGCGATTTCCCGAGCACGGAATGTTCGAAAAATTGCTCGAACGAATAGATGTCTTGAATACTATCAGGAACCGAAGATATAAAAGAAATCGCAAAAGTTTGACAAGTTCGGATTTCGTCCAAGAGCCAAGAGAGAAACAATTCTTACGTAAATAAGTTTTTAATTCAAAAACCAAAACATGGTTACGAAATGACAAACTTTTTAGAGCATACGATGCAATTTTATGAGCATGGAGTGTTCGAAAAATTCTCTAAGGAACGGATCGTCTTGAATTCCGTAAGGTGCCGAAGTTATAAAAGAACTCGTACAAGTTTGAAAAGTTCAGAAGTTCACCCAAGAACCAAGAGAGAAACAATTCTCACGTAAATAAGGTTTTAATTGAAAGACCAAATCCTGTTTACAAAATGACAAACTATTCAGACCAAATGACGCGATTTCTCGAGCATGGAAATCTTCGAAAAACTGCCCGAAAGAATGGATCGTCTTGAATACTTTAAGGAACCGAAGTTATAAAACAACTCGTAAAAGTTTAAAATGTTCGGAAGTTCGTCTAAGAACAAAGAGAGAATCAGTTCTCACGTAAATAAGTTTTTAATTCAAAGACCAAAATATTTTTCAAAATGACAAATTATTTAGACCAAATGATGCGATTTCTCGAGCAAGGAATGTTTGGAAAATAGCTCGAAGGAATGGATCATCATGATTACGTTCAGGAACTGAAGTTATAAAAGAAATCGTAAAAAGTTTGACAAGTTTAGATGTTCGTCCAAGAACCAAGAGAGAATCAATTCTTACATAAAATAAGTTTTTGACAAGCTCGAAAGTTCGTGCAAGAACTAAGAGAGAAGCAATACTCACGTAAATAAGTTCTTGACAAGTTTAGAAGTTCGTCCAAGAACTAAGGGAGAAGCAATACTCACGTAAATAAGTTTTTGACAAGTTCGGAAGTTCCTCCAAGATCCAAGAGAAAACCAATTCTCTCGTAGATAAGTTTTTAATTCAGCGACCAAAACTTGTTTACAAAAGGACAAACTATTTAGACCAAATTATGATATTTCCCAAGCATGGAATGTTCAAAAAAATGCTCAAAGGAACGGATCCTCCTGAATACTTTCGAGAATCAAAGTTATAAAAGAAATCGTAAAAGTTTGAAAATTTCGGATGTTCGTCCAAGAACCAAGAGAGAAACAATTCTCACGTAAATAAGTTTTTGACAAGTTTGGAAGTTCGTCCAAGAACCCAGAGAGAAACAATTCTCACGTGAATAAGATTTTCATAAGTTCGGAAGTTCGTCCAGGAACCAAGAGAGAAACAATTCTCACGTAACTAAGTTATTAATCAACAGTCCAAAACTTGTTTACAAAATGACAAACTATTTTGACCACATGGTGATATTTCTCGAGCACGGAATGTTTGGAAATTTGCTCAAAGGAATGGATCGTCTTGAATACTTTAAGGAACCTAAGTTATAAAAGAACTCATGAAAGTTTGACAAGTTCGAAAGTTCATCCAAGAACCAAGAGAGAAACAATTCTCACGTAAATAAGTTTCTAATTCAAACACCAAAACTTGTTTACAAACTGACAAACTGTTTAGACCAAATTATGCGATTTCCCGAGCACGGAATGTTCGAAAAATTGCTCGAACGAATAGATGTCTTGAATACTATCAGGAACCGAAGATATAAAAGAAATCGCAAAAGTTTGACAAGTTCGGATTTCGTCCAAGAGCCAAGAGAGAAACAATTCTTACGTAAATAAGTTTTTAATTCAAAAACCAAAACATGGTTACGAAATGACAAACTTTTTAGAGCATACGATGCAATTTTATGAGCATGGAGTGTTCGAAAAATTCTCTAAGGAACGGATCGTCTTGAATTCCGTAAGGTGCCGAAGTTATAAAAGAACTCGTACAAGTTTGAAAAGTTCAGAAGTTCACCCAAGAACCAAGAGAGAAACAATTCTCACGTAAATAAGGTTTTAATTGAAAGACCAAATCCTGTTTACAAAATGACAAACTATTCAGACCAAATGACGCGATTTCTCGAGCATGGAAATCTTCGAAAAACTGCCCGAAAGAATGGATCGTCTTGAATACTTTAAGGAACCGAAGTTATAAAACAACTCGTAAAAGTTTAAAATGTTCGGAAGTTCGTCTAAGAACAAAGAGAGAATCAGTTCTCACGTAAATAAGTTTTTAATTCAAAGACCAAAATATTTTTCAAAATGACAAATTATTTAGACCAAATGATGCGATTTCTCGAGCAAGGAATGTTTGGAAAATAGCTCGAAGGAATGGATCATCATGATTACGTTCAGGAACTGAAGTTATAAAAGAAATCGTAAAAAGTTTGACAAGTTTAGATGTTCGTCCAAGAACCAAGAGAGAATCAATTCTTACATAAAATAAGTTTTTGACAAGCTCGAAAGTTCGTGCAAGAACTAAGAGAGAAGCAATACTCACGTAAATAAGTTCTTGACAAGTTTAGAAGTTCGTCCAAGAACTAAGGGAGAAGCAATACTCACGTAAATAAGTTTTTGACAAGTTCGGAAGTTCCTCCAAGATCCAAGAGAAAACCAATTCTCTCGTAGATAAGTTTTTAATTCAGCGACCAAAACTTGTTTACAAAAGGACAAACTATTTAGACCAAATTATGATATTTCCCAAGCATGGAATGTTCAAAAAAATGCTCAAAGGAACGGATCCTCCTGAATACTTTCGAGAATCAAAGTTATAAAAGAAATCGTAAAAGTTTGAAAATTTCGGATGTTCGTCCAAGAACCAAGAGAGAAACAATTCTCACGTAAATAAGTTTTTGACAAGTTTGGAAGTTCGTCCAAGAACCCAGAGAGAAACAATTCTCACGTGAATAAGATTTTCATAAGTTCGGAAGTTCGTCCAGGAACCAAGAGAGAAACAATTCTCACGTAACTAAGTTATTAATCAACAGTCCAAAACTTGTTTACAAAATGACAAACTATTTTGACCACATGGTGATATTTCTCGAGCACGGAATGTTTGGAAATTTGCTCAAAGGAATGGATCGTCTTGAATACTTTAAGGAACCTAAGTTATAAAAGAACTCATGAAAGTTTGACAAGTTCGAAAGTTCATCCAAGAACCAAGAGAGAAACAATTCTCACGTAAATAAGTTTCTAATTCAAACACCAAAACTTGTTTACAAACTGACAAACTGTTTAGACCAAATTATGCGATTTCCCGAGCACGGAATGTTCGAAAAATTGCTCGAACGAATAGATGTCTTGAATACTATCAGGAACCGAAGATATAAAAGAAATCGCAAAAGTTTGACAAGTTCGGATTTCGTCCAAGAGCCAAGAGAGAAACAATTCTTACGTAAATAAGTTTTTAATTCAAAAACCAAAACATGGTTACGAAATGACAAACTTTTTAGAGCATACGATGCAATTTTATGAGCATGGAGTGTTCGAAAAATTCTCTAAGGAACGGATCGTCTTGAATTCCGTAAGGTGCCGAAGTTATAAAAGAACTCGTACAAGTTTGAAAAGTTCAGAAGTTCACCCAAGAACCAAGAGAGAAACAATTCTCACGTAAATAAGGTTTTAATTGAAAGACCAAATCCTGTTTACAAAATGACAAACTATTCAGACCAAATGACGCGATTTCTCGAGCATGGAAATCTTCGAAAAACTGCCCGAAAGAATGGATCGTCTTGAATACTTTAAGGAACCGAAGTTATAAAACAACTCGTAAAAGTTTAAAATGTTCGGAAGTTCGTCTAAGAACAAAGAGAGAATCAGTTCTCACGTAAATAAGTTTTTAATTCAAAGACCAAAATATTTTTCAAAATGACAAATTATTTAGACCAAATGATGCGATTTCTCGAGCAAGGAATGTTTGGAAAATAGCTCGAAGGAATGGATCATCATGATTACGTTCAGGAACTGAAGTTATAAAAGAAATCGTAAAAAGTTTGACAAGTTTAGATGTTCGTCCAAGAACCAAGAGAGAATCAATTCTTACATAAAATAAGTTTTTGACAAGCTCGAAAGTTCGTGCAAGAACTAAGAGAGAAGCAATACTCACGTAAATAAGTTCTTGACAAGTTTAGAAGTTCGTCCAAGAACTAAGGGAGAAGCAATACTCACGTAAATAAGTTTTTGACAAGTTCGGAAGTTCCTCCAAGATCCAAGAGAAAACCAATTCTCTCGTAGATAAGTTTTTAATTCAGCGACCAAAACTTGTTTACAAAAGGACAAACTATTTAGACCAAATTATGATATTTCCCAAGCATGGAATGTTCAAAAAAATGCTCAAAGGAACGGATCCTCCTGAATACTTTCGAGAATCAAAGTTATAAAAGAAATCGTAAAAGTTTGAAAATTTCGGATGTTCGTCCAAGAACCAAGAGAGAAACAATTCTCACGTAAATAAGTTTTTGACAAGTTTGGAAGTTCGTCCAAGAACCCAGAGAGAAACAATTCTCACGTGAATAAGATTTTCATAAGTTCGGAAGTTCGTCCAGGAACCAAGAGAGAAACAATTCTCACGTAACTAAGTTATTAATCAACAGTCCAAAACTTGTTTACAAAATGACAAACTATTTTGACCACATGGTGATATTTCTCGAGCACGGAATGTTTGGAAATTTGCTCAAAGGAATGGATCGTCTTGAATACTTTAAGGAACCTAAGTTATAAAAGAACTCATGAAAGTTTGACAAGTTCGAAAGTTCATCCAAGAACCAAGAGAGAAACAATTCTCACGTAAATAAGTTTCTAATTCAAACACCAAAACTTGTTTACAAACTGACAAACTGTTTAGACCAAATTATGCGATTTCCCGAGCACGGAATGTTCGAAAAATTGCTCGAACGAATAGATGTCTTGAATACTATCAGGAACCGAAGATATAAAAGAAATCGCAAAAGTTTGACAAGTTCGGATTTCGTCCAAGAGCCAAGAGAGAAACAATTCTTACGTAAATAAGTTTTTAATTCAAAAACCAAAACATGGTTACGAAATGACAAACTTTTTAGAGCATACGATGCAATTTTATGAGCATGGAGTGTTCGAAAAATTCTCTAAGGAACGGATCGTCTTGAATTCCGTAAGGTGCCGAAGTTATAAAAGAACTCGTACAAGTTTGAAAAGTTCAGAAGTTCACCCAAGAACCAAGAGAGAAACAATTCTCACGTAAATAAGGTTTTAATTGAAAGACCAAATCCTGTTTACAAAATGACAAACTATTCAGACCAAATGACGCGATTTCTCGAGCATGGAAATCTTCGAAAAACTGCCCGAAAGAATGGATCGTCTTGAATACTTTAAGGAACCGAAGTTATAAAACAACTCGTAAAAGTTTAAAATGTTCGGAAGTTCGTCTAAGAACAAAGAGAGAATCAGTTCTCACGTAAATAAGTTTTTAATTCAAAGACCAAAATATTTTTCAAAATGACAAATTATTTAGACCAAATGATGCGATTTCTCGAGCAAGGAATGTTTGGAAAATAGCTCGAAGGAATGGATCATCATGATTACGTTCAGGAACTGAAGTTATAAAAGAAATCGTAAAAAGTTTGACAAGTTTAGATGTTCGTCCAAGAACCAAGAGAGAATCAATTCTTACATAAAATAAGTTTTTGACAAGCTCGAAAGTTCGTGCAAGAACTAAGAGAGAAGCAATACTCACGTAAATAAGTTCTTGACAAGTTTAGAAGTTCGTCCAAGAACTAAGGGAGAAGCAATACTCACGTAAATAAGTTTTTGACAAGTTCGGAAGTTCCTCCAAGATCCAAGAGAAAACCAATTCTCTCGTAGATAAGTTTTTAATTCAGCGACCAAAACTTGTTTACAAAAGGACAAACTATTTAGACCAAATTATGATATTTCCCAAGCATGGAATGTTCAAAAAAATGCTCAAAGGAACGGATCCTCCTGAATACTTTCGAGAATCAAAGTTATAAAAGAAATCGTAAAAGTTTGAAAATTTCGGATGTTCGTCCAAGAACCAAGAGAGAAACAATTCTCACGTAAATAAGTTTTTGACAAGTTTGGAAGTTCGTCCAAGAACCCAGAGAGAAACAATTCTCACGTGAATAAGATTTTCATAAGTTCGGAAGTTCGTCCAGGAACCAAGAGAGAAACAATTCTCACGTAACTAAGTTATTAATCAACAGTCCAAAACTTGTTTACAAAATGACAAACTATTTTGACCACATGGTGATATTTCTCGAGCACGGAATGTTTGGAAATTTGCTCAAAGGAATGGATCGTCTTGAATACTTTAAGGAACCTAAGTTATAAAAGAACTCATGAAAGTTTGACAAGTTCGAAAGTTCATCCAAGAACCAAGAGAGAAACAATTCTCACGTAAATAAGTTTCTAATTCAAACACCAAAACTTGTTTACAAACTGACAAACTGTTTAGACCAAATTATGCGATTTCCCGAGCACGGAATGTTCGAAAAATTGCTCGAACGAATAGATGTCTTGAATACTATCAGGAACCGAAGATATAAAAGAAATCGCAAAAGTTTGACAAGTTCGGATTTCGTCCAAGAGCCAAGAGAGAAACAATTCTTACGTAAATAAGTTTTTAATTCAAAAACCAAAACATGGTTACGAAATGACAAACTTTTTAGAGCATACGATGCAATTTTATGAGCATGGAGTGTTCGAAAAATTCTCTAAGGAACGGATCGTCTTGAATTCCGTAAGGTGCCGAAGTTATAAAAGAACTCGTACAAGTTTGAAAAGTTCAGAAGTTCACCCAAGAACCAAGAGAGAAACAATTCTCACGTAAATAAGGTTTTAATTGAAAGACCAAATCCTGTTTACAAAATGACAAACTATTCAGACCAAATGACGCGATTTCTCGAGCATGGAAATCTTCGAAAAACTGCCCGAAAGAATGGATCGTCTTGAATACTTTAAGGAACCGAAGTTATAAAACAACTCGTAAAAGTTTAAAATGTTCGGAAGTTCGTCTAAGAACAAAGAGAGAATCAGTTCTCACGTAAATAAGTTTTTAATTCAAAGACCAAAATATTTTTCAAAATGACAAATTATTTAGACCAAATGATGCGATTTCTCGAGCAAGGAATGTTTGGAAAATAGCTCGAAGGAATGGATCATCATGATTACGTTCAGGAACTGAAGTTATAAAAGAAATCGTAAAAAGTTTGACAAGTTTAGATGTTCGTCCAAGAACCAAGAGAGAATCAATTCTTACATAAAATAAGTTTTTGACAAGCTCGAAAGTTCGTGCAAGAACTAAGAGAGAAGCAATACTCACGTAAATAAGTTCTTGACAAGTTTAGAAGTTCGTCCAAGAACTAAGGGAGAAGCAATACTCACGTAAATAAGTTTTTGACAAGTTCGGAGACATATGGAGCTGAACGAATGCTACATA